>JALMQS010000150.1:9456156-9624486 GCA_024734495.1 Forficula auricularia | reverse complement strand
TATTATACATAGGTAAAAAAATAAATGGACACGTTCTGATGTGGCCACCCACTTGACTTTTAGCATACACCCTGGGGGGCCCTCTCTTATAAATAATATTTAATATAATTATTTATAACCATGTAGGGGGGATTAGTTTTTGCATTTTTAGACGACGGGTGGGCTTCTGTATACGAAATTTAGTTGAGTTTGGTACAAGAGCCTAGAATTTAACCCCGCCCCCCTCCAGTTTTTTAATTTTTAGACTTTTGGGGGGCAATTGTACACAAAATTTTGTTGATTTTGGTACAAGAGCATAAATTTTCATTTTTTGAACACCCAGTTAGTTTTTGCATTTTTAGACTTCTGGGGAGCACTGATTAGTATAGAAAAATTTGGTTGAGCTTGGTACAAGGGTTAAGATTTACATTTTTGGACATGTATACAAAATTTGGTTTAGTTTGGTACAAGGGCCAATTTTTGACCCTGAAAACAAGATTTTCATGGATATAAACAGAGCATAGGTAACAATGGTGGGTCGGATCCAACCCAAGAGGTTATAGCCGTTAAACGGTACAAACCTGAGTGTTGCGGACAGGTCGGCTTCCTCAATAAATAGAACTAGAGAGGAGGGCAGGAGTGTACCTATGACCACCACTTGGTAAAGAAAGATAGAGGGTCGAGGGGTGAACCACGATTGGAATTAGATGTACACCGACTTTGGAATTACTTAGGAATTCATTAGATAATCTATTGTCATCTATTGTCTTCTACTTGGAAATGGAAGTATTTATTTATTTATTTATTTATTACAACTTTTGGCCTTCGAAATCAGATGTTTCATTTTGGCCATCATTTATATAGATTGGACATTATATTTTTTACAATTTTGATAATGAAGAAAAAAAAAAAAATGGAAGTAGGTGTACACAATTTTAGGTCACGGTTCACCCCTCGTAGAGAGTTAATATAATAGGCAAAAGGAGATATCTACATGGATCGAATCCGACCCGACCGTAGGGGAAGAGGATTTTTTTTATTTTTTTTAATGATGATGAGAGAAGGAGTTACACCAAAAAGGTGCATCCCCTAAAGGCCTGGGTTGGCCCCTCCATCGTGAAAAGAAGAAGAAGAAGGTTAATACAATAGTAAGTTTGTCATTTTCCAAACATGTTGGAAATTAGTCTCTAATAAATAAATAAATATAAATATATTTATGTTTATGAGTATCAAGAAGAGGACAACTTCACTGATTTCATTTTATGAATAATAAATATTTGAATATCTCTTCTATATATTTTACTGCTTGATACTGATAAATATATACATATAGGTAAGTATATATAGATAATTAATTCATCGATACAAACCTCTATGAATCGGATAATGGTTGGGATTATTTATAATCATCTTGATATCAACAAACTGAAACGTATCCATTATGCTTATTTATATATATTTAAAAAAACTTATTTAATAATCGAAAGAAAAAATTATTCAATTATTATAAGGTATCAAATGACAGACAATATTAATTGTAATGTAAATTGGAGACCAAAGATTAAATTGACAGACAAGATAAAATGTCGACTTTAAACAATAGAGTGACATTTCAAATTCTAACCGTACCCTCGGCACAAAAACTTTCAATTTAACCTAAATATTCCTCTGAATTAATATAGATATTACAATTTAATATAAAGTATATTCTTTTTTTTAATCTATTAGCAATATAAATATCTAAGTCTCTTAATAAAATGTATAATCACAAAATAAAAGATTTATCTATACCTATACTTAATATGAATGAAATTGAAAATATTAACTGCAAGGTGATCTTAAAAATTGGAATGACAACTTGCGGTTTAGAAATAAAGATTGTAATTTAAACATGAATTAAAGTTTATTTAATAAATTCTAAAAACTTACAAAAAATGTCTTTTTATTCCTTTATGAATAAATATTTTGAAAAATTCTTTAAAGGCTAAAAAATAATGAATTATTTGACTGAAATATTTAATAATTTAATTTAAAATAAAATATATTTTTCGGCTCAAGTATTTATAAATTGCTTATCCATATATATCAATTGAATTGGTTTCTTATCTGTATTCTACATAAAAGTATTTGAATTTTGACATGCCTGTCTATGAGAGATGCATGCCTTATATGGTTAATGTCACTTACGTAATTTTAATAGATGTGGTTAAATTTGCCGGTTGAATTTGTTTTTTTAATTAATTTTTTTTTTTTAATTATTTCGCTAATATTTCAGGAATTTTACACTTTTATGACTTTTCAAAGTCGTGAAAGTAGTGCACTCGTATTTTTCAGACCTTGATTAGTATTTTTAATTAATTGATTTAAGTTCTATTGCTGGCAGACATGTGTGGCTAAGTTCACATACATCTTTCAAGTGACCTTTGTACACATTTCAAATACATTCTTTTGTAGTTTTGTACACACTCGATGTAATTGTCAATTTTCTTTTTTATTTGTTGATATTTTCATTCTTTAACTAATACAAATTAAATAATGTTCTAAAAATTGAACATTCATCTTCTTTAAAAATCTATTGATCAAAAATGTTTTTTAGTTAAACAAGACTAATCATTTTTATAGCATTTTGTTATCAATAACAGCTGTGATTATATCTCTAATTATAAGAAAAACATTTGATTAAAAAAAGTGATTATTATTTTTGTGAAATTATTTATTTGGTATATATATATATATATATAAATTATATATAACATCAAAATGGTTTTTCCAATGAGTAATATGTTTAAAAAACTTACAAAACTAAATAATTTTTATATCAAAAATATTTTTCGTAAATATTCGAACAAAAACTTTATATCGCAATCCCTTGTATATTCCGAATATGGGGAGCCATCAAAAGTGGTTAAAATTGTTAAACAAGAAGTCCAACCTCCAGGACGCAATGAAGTGATTGTTAAAATGCTTGCAGCACCAATAAATCCTGCCGATATCAATACAATACAGGGAGTCTATCCAGTGAAACCACCCCTCCCTTCAGTTGGAGGCAATGAAGGAGTGGGCGAAATTATAGCGATCGGTCCAGAAGTAACAGAATTCGATATAGGAAATAAAGTCATCCCCAAAACAAATGGTCTTGGAACATGGAAAACAATCGGAACATTTAAAACAAAAAATCTCTTGAAAATACCTAAAGAACTTGGAAACATTGAAGCAGCTACTTTAACTGTGAATCCTTGTACAGCTTACAGAATGATAAAAGACTTTGTTTCTCTTCAAACTGGAGATACTGTCATACAAAATGGAGCAAACAGTAGCGTTGGTCAAAATGTAATACAAATGTGTAGTCATTTAGGATTAAAATCAGTAAATATAGTTCGTAATAGACCAGATATCCAAAATTTAAAATCATTTCTTTTCAATCTTGGGGCAACTCATGTTTTTACAGAAGAGGAACTCAAATCTACTAAAGTGTTTAAAAGTGGGGAGCTTCCAAAACCTAAACTTGCTCTAAATTGTGTAGGTGGAAAAAACGCTTTGGAAGTTTTGAGACAGCTAGATAAAAAAGGATGTATGGTTACATATGGAGGGATGTCTCGTGAGCCTATCTATGTTCCAACATCAGCGCTAATTTTCAAAGATATTCAACTAAGAGGTTTTTGGATGACAGATTGGAGTAAACAGAATTCTGGAAATGAAAAATATACTGAAATGTTGCAATTTCTTTTCCGAATGTATTTAAATGGTGATTTAAAAACACCAACTCATAAACTCATAAACATAGAAAATTTTCAAGAAGCGCTTTTAAATACAATGTCAGTTCAGGGTTTTTCTGGTTATAAATATATCTTAGTTTTCGAAAATTAATTGCATTAACCTTAATTACCTATAATATTCTTTTAATTTGAATAAATAAAAAAAAACTTGTATAAATCTTTTTAACTTATATAATTTAAAAGTGATTTGTCATTATACATTACATAATAAATCTGTTTAAAAAAAAATTATAAAAAATTTTGTTTATTGAGCCTTCGGGCTCATTCTACGACCATTATTTTACTTAATGTTCATTCCACTGTTATTCTTATAGTTTTGGCAATGAAATTGCCCATTTAAAATACAATAAAGAAATTTAGAAGATGCTAATCAGGATCAATCAATCTTAAGCATAGGGGATAAAAATGAATAAAAAAAAGACTGAAAAATAGCGACCAAATGCAAGAGGGATCAGCGGATTTTTTTTTAGTACTATATTATATTTATTATTTAATATTAAAAAAAAATTATGAGGACTGATAGGCGATCCTGCATTAACTGACTCCCTAGACCATCCAGGCGCGGATCCAGACCTCTGATTTGGGGGGGGGGGGGGGGGCGGTCGCCGGTATATTTGATCTCGGAAGTGTGTTGCGATCGAATTGTCCAAGTGGGGGGGGGGAGGCCAGAGACGCCCCCCCCCCCCACATAGAACTTTATTTTCTTAAATTTTAAAATTTAATGTTATAAAATAATAAAATAAACTGCACGGGTCGTTGCTTAACTTTATCCAAATTCATTTGAAATATTAATATGTTTGTTCCTTTATTATTAATCAGATATCACTTGCAATTTGTAGTTCATATTGACATTAATTCAAAAATAATTCTCATTTAATAGTTGAGGAATAACCATTCTACATTTGATTTTTGACATTTCGGTTATTATTGTAACCATTGCTGAGACATGGAGGAATCGACTTAAAATCAAAAATAGCCATCGATTCTCATCTAATACTTGAGGAATAACAATTCTACATTAGGTTTTTGACGTTTCGATTATTATTGGTAACCATTGCTGAAGGCATGGAGGAATCGACTTAAAATCAAAAATAACGATCGATTCTTATCTAATACTAGAGGAATAACCTTATTGCATTCCATTTTTGATGTTTTGACTATTAATGGCAACCTCCACTGAAAACGTGGAAGAATAGACTTAAAATCAAAAAGACTAAATTCTTTTATGGCAAACAACTCAAACTTGAGTTCCTCTAGTATTAGATAAGAATCGATTGTTATTTTTGATTTTAAGTCGATTCCTACATGTCTTCAGCAATGGTTACCAATAATAATCGAAACGTCAAAAACCTAATGTAGAATTATTATTCCTCAAGTATTAGATGAGAATCGATGGCTATTTTTGATTTTAAGTCGATTCCTCCATGTCTTCAGCAATGGTTACCAATAATAACCGAAACGTCAAAAATCCAATATAGAATGGTTATTCCTCAAGTACTAAATGAGAATCAATCGCTATTTTTGGTTTAAAGTCGATACCTCTATGTCTTCAGCAATGGTTACCAATAAAAACCGAAACGTCAAAAATCCAATATAGAATGGTTATTCCTCAAGTATTTGATGAGAATCAATCGCTATTTTTGGTTTAAAGTCGATTCCTCTATGTCTTCAGCAATGGTCACCAATAAAAACCGAAACGTCAAAAATCCAATATAGAATGGTTATTCCTCAAGTACTAGATGAGAATCAATCGCTATTTTTGGATTAAAGTCGATTCCTCTATGTCTTCAGCAATGGTTACCAATAAAAACCGAAACGTCAAAAAATCCAATATAGAATGGTTATTCCTCAAGTATTTGATGAGAATCAATCGCTATTTTTGGTTTAAAGTCGATTCCTCTATGTCTTCAGCAATGGTCACCAATAAAAACCGAAACGTCAAAAATCCAATATAGAATGGTTATTCCTCAAGTACTAGATGAGAATCAATCGCTATTTTTGGTTTAAAGTCGATTCCTCTATGTCTTCAGCAATGGTCACCAATAAAAACCGAAACGTCAAAAATCCAATATAGAATGGTTATTCCTCAAGTACTAGATGAGAATCAATCGCTATTTTTGGTTTAAAGTCGATTCCTCTATGTCTTCAGCAATGGTCACCAATAAAAACCGAAACGTCAAAAATCCAATATAGAATGGTTATTCCTCAAGTACTAGATGAGAATCAATCGCTATTTTTGGTTTAAAGTCGATTCCTCTATGTCTTCAGCAATGGTCACCAATAAAAACCGAAACGTCAAAAATCCAATATAGAATGGTTATTCCTCAAGTATTTGATGAGAATCAATCGCTATTTTTGGTTTAAAGTCGATTCCTCTATATCTTCTGCAAAGGTAAGGGATAAGAAAACAACGCAGTTGCTATGGTTACTTATAAAATTTCCTCCCAAATTTTTAGCATTTCACAGAGAGAAGCCTATCCATTCTTATTTAAGCAAGGCTAAATGAGCTATATTAAAAGGTTCAAATGAATAAATTTTAAAGAATTTAAAAAATTAAAAAAGTACTCTCTTACTCTAGAGTAAAGTACTTTAAAATATAATTTTACTAAAAACTTTATTTATCCTTTTTTGTGGTCCCCAAGGTACTTAATTAGGATATTAAATTTCATCAAAATTGGTTAAGTCATTTTCAAGATATTTAGAAAAAACTAAAAAAGTACTGAAATAAAGTACTAATGTTTGTGGGTCGATATGTACCAAAAACTAATCAGCGCTTCATTTTGTTCAAAGAATGCTAGGTTTTCAATTTCATTTCAATCGGTGCAACGGTGTGGAAAAAATCGTGGGCCAAAAAAACGATAACATACATCCATACATCCATCCGCACGCACTAAATGAAAAAATGGCACTTTTTGGCCTCTCGACGAGACCCCGTGTAATTTTTGGCAAAACCGTCACGTGCTAAAATTCAACCTAATTGAATACTACAATTTGTGACTTTAATTGAGTCCATGGGTTCCGTAGTCTTTACCTGAGGACCCTTTGAAGCCACGCTTGCCCCGAGAGCGATTGCAATACTTTACCCATGCTTTGCATTGGATAAAGTAAAAAATTAAATAAACATATGAAAAATGTTGATCTCCAATGCTTGGGGGGGGGGCGCCGCCTCATCGCCCCCCCTGGATCCGCGCATGAGCCCATCGTAGATCTGTCTCCGCCCTTTCTCTTTTTTATAGATATTACCATGGCTTTTGTTCTGACGAAATAAAATCGATAATCCCACCAAAGGCTTCATTCGCGCGAAATACACGATTTTCTAAGATTCAACACCCCTACGTGCTTAAACCGGATATTAATTGAACAAACGCATTCGCCAATTCATTTATCCATATGACATCTAGAGACTGGAACTCTCTTCCCCCGACCGTCTTTCCAGCAAATTATAACCTTCAATCTTTCAAGACCAGCATCCACAGATACCTCTGACTCCTACCCAATCCCTAAATATCTTCTTATCTTCACGATACAAGGGTCCACCGCGGACTACAGAGGTTGTACCTTCTTGGTGCAACTTTTTCTTGTATCAATATCATTTAAAAAAAAATGAGGGGAATTTAAATGATTTAATGATTTTTTGTCAATAATATTAGTATTTAGAGAAAAATGGTTCGTTAAAATGTATTACAAATTTCTAGTCATTTAGGAAAAAAATTCGATTAAAATTTTGATGAATGAATACATGTAACTGGAGAATTTTAAGCTTGTATCATATTTAGTCAGACAGACATTTATAAGGTCCCGTTTTACGATGGTTAGTTACCAATAAAAAGAGCTACAGCTAAAAATGAGAATATTTACTTGAATGTTATGCGATGTGAGATAGAATTAGTGGTGTAGCCCAGCGATCCGGACTTAAAATCACAATAAATAACAAAATATTTTTGACATCCTAAACAGATTGCTTCGTGAAGATATGGGGATGAGAATAATGCCTTAAAATGAGATTAACTATTGGTAAAGATAAATGTAAAATAAGTACTAGGATTCAAGTGCACTATCAAGGAGTTTCTGTTGAGCTTATAATGGATGAAAAAAAGTAATGATCATATTTATTTAATTTTTTGGAATAAATCTGTATTTTATAGTTTTTGAGCGTACAATAGTGAAGTCACAACACTTTGTTGCGTTTGAAAAAACCTATGAAGAAAATATGTATAAATTGTTTTTTGTGGAATAATTTTTTTAATAATAAATATACAAAAAAGAATCGGTCAAGTATAAAATACACAATAGTCTATTTCATTGACCTTGCTACTTAACGCTATGAATAAAATAATAAAAAATTAGGAGAAGAGCCAATTTCTATCAGTACTAACTCTAAGAGTGTTTCTAAACGGTGAAATTAATAAAGAATAATGTCAAATATGTTCTATTACCTTGATAATTTTTGTATTACTGGCTAAACAATAGAAGATTTTACTAGTAGAAAAGCAAAAAAAAATAGCATAAGTGTCTTATTTTTATTTCTCAAGGTCGTTTTGTTTTAATATTTTTAATGTGATTGAATTATGTTTGTCTTGATAAGAAAGGGTGGGGTTTCAAAGACCACCCAGACGGGACAAACTTTTGCTACACCACTCATTACACACACAAATTTTACATGTTCCCTTTGCTAGAAATCATAGATAGGTTCACAATCTCATTGGAATGAAGGCAAATTAACAATATACAACTCGTTGAATATTGTTTGGCCCCAAATTCTCTCTATTCTTAAAACTAATTGGCGATGTTGATAGAATAACACCCAATAACATCCTCTTCCTTCTAGAGATATTTTTTCCCAAGCTCTTCCTTATCCATATCAATGACCTAAATTTTCCTCGAATTTAATTCGTTGTTATCAAGAAGATAATACTTCCCATAACGGCCAATGCTTGCAAAATAATAATGTAGACATTGCTTCTTCGATTACCTTGCATGTAAGATACAATGATGTCTAATATCTAACCGTGTTGATAGGAATATTCCAGACATTTCCTTTGATTAGAGCTCTTGGAAACTTTGTGATAAAATATCAATGTTGTGGGCCACTCTGTTAAATAACCTTTAATTTGTAATTAGCCATTATATTATGGATTAAAGACTTTTTGCAATATCTTTTGTGTTGCTTAAATTTGTATTTTAAAGGCTTTGTTTTAAAAAGTTTTTTGGGCTCGTAGTGACATTCAAATATTTCAGAATTTTGAGATTACAAGTGTAAGGTAAGCCCTCGCAGCTTGTCGATATAATAATATAAATGGAAAGATTGAGAAATTTCTGATTTTTTTACATCCTTTTCAACCTCAAAAGATTCGAATTTCTTGAAATCCCTTCTTAGTGGGTGCTTATATGATGAATAGAATATATAATGACGGAATTTCAAGTTTCTAGGTCAAGAATTTTTTTAGGCTGGAGGACTCTGAACATCTCTCTCTTCATTTAGTATCGTATATAAATAGAAAGATTGATTTTTATACTTTTAGGGTTAAAATTCTGAAAATAATATATAGATAGTTGAATGTTGTATTTTTTTTTAAGCAAAAATCAAGTAGATATATAGGTAGGTATGTTATTCTTAATTCTTAAATTGAAGAACTTTGTGAAACATGAAATTACGAATAAATAAAAATTGAGAAAATCGTCCTAAGTTTATCTGTTATAACCATGTACATAACATCTTATCTAAAATAGCCCTTGTTTAAGGTTAATCAAAACCAAAGAACAAAGTATGAACATATAGAGAAAAATCTTTATTTTTTTATAAAATATAACATCAATTGGAATTTCTTTAAACCAAAGTTGTCAGAAATCACATCCTCTACAACTTTGCTTTCAACAGAATTTGCCGTAGAGTTAATAGTTTAATAATTATTTGATAATTTCCATTAGAGTCCCCCCCCCCAATTCCTTTTTAGAGTCAAAATATCAAAATGTTCTATAGCTAACATTTTAAGTTAGAAGACATCTGATCAAAATACCTCTAGCTGTTTTTATGCCAATTGTGAGCAAAATTTGCGCGGACAGACAGAAGACAGACAGGTAATTTGTTGAGATGGTTTTCTTTCATAACTTTGCTTAAAACGTGTACATCTAAAATTTGGGGCCATTTGGATAAATGTACAGACAAAACATTAATTTTATATATATAAATTAAAAATTATCATTATATAGTCATATATAAATATGATAACTTTCTTTTAATTTTTTGACATCATATTTATAGTGTACTTAAATTATGACTAGAAAATCAAAATTGTGTTGCTTATTCCAACACATATACACTTAAGATTGAAAATATGAATTATTTATTCTTAAAAATGAAATTTAAAGATTTATTCATTAAAAATACTACAGCTAAAATGGTCACGAGAACATAAACTATTCTAAAGGCATCCAGATTAAATGTTAGCCCATGAATTCATTTCAAAAGAAAAAAACTTGAAAACAACTCATGAATTAGCGGTTGAAACGATAGTAAAATTTTTCTAATAATTCAACAACTCGGGCAAAGTAAATCTTCATGTATAATATAAAAGACTAAAGAAAAATGATTGTATATTTTGAAATTGGTGAATGTTGATCTCATGAAAGTTTATTTTAATATTATTGGCTGTCTTAATTTTTTGACTTCACCATATTAAAGTTTCGGCACCTCTCTACATATACCTGTGCTGAGTGTGTTTAGGTGTTTTACACAGATATACGGGAGCTACTTTTTAACGCCGGTTCCGAACGGCTAGTTTGGAGAGCTTGACTAGTTTGCTATTGCTTTCCAAGAGGAAGCGACTTCAAATATCTGCCGAACCAGCATACTTCAGGCATTTTGGACATATAGTGTTTGTGTATGTGTGGGGAAGTGTGTGTAAATTAGTATAGGGATCAGATTATAGCCAGTCAAATGTTTGCACCGAGTCGGGCTTGAACCCGCGATAGTTTGATTAGAAGGCATGCTCTATAACCACTCGGCCAACCTGAACCCCAATAAATAAATTATAAATTAAAATTTGATATATAATCTTTAAATTTTTATATTAACTTTTTTTAAAAATTATGTCTAGAAATAGATAACACAATTAGATTCAAAAAAACTAAATAATAAATAAGTAAATTAAAAAATAAATAATTTTAAAATATCACTTGAAATTAATTCAAAAGAATTATGATTGTTTTTTTATGGTGTGAGATCATTATTCTTGATGATGAGAAGATACTACCTGAAAATGGATATACGGGATGAATTAATTATTTTTTGAAAATAAAGGAAATAATCATCATTATGTTCATTTGGATAACTTCTGATTATTTTTAATTTTATAATCTTTCATAAATTTTAAATGTGTCACATTCAGAGTCTATGCTAATAATTTTTTAGATTAAATTAAATTTAAAATTGTCTTACTTGGTCGGTGCTTTCAACAATCAACATAATTGAGCCCGCAGCGGCTTCTGATGTGGAATCGCCATGATTTCCTGCTCTATTAATACATTCCATTTGATGAGTATTCCAATCTCGCCTTTGGCAAAAAGTAGAGCAATATGGTGTTCTTCTGCATAAAGAACATTCAGCAAAAGCATCTTTGTTGCATATTTGTAGTATACTTATAAACACTTACTTTTTGCAAATAAATAAAAAAAAATTAAAAGAGGAAAATTCAATTTTTCAAATATAAGCTATATCACTACTAGATCAAAACTGTTGTTATTCAAAAATTGAGTTTTTACTTTACCATTTTTGGGCATTAAATTTATAGTACCTGGCCACCGAGCTTAGCTCGGTAACTTTTTGCTTCAAGTTAAAAGCTATATGTATATATAGTACACGCCCCTGGACCCCACACTCACCCCCCCCCCCCCGCACCCACCCCACCCCGAAACTCCCCACCTCGTTCCACCCCTGCCGTGACCTCCACCCATCCCCACCTCTCGCCCCCGCGCCCAGTTTTTGCATTTCTAGTCTAGGACCCACAGATTATGTGCATTTAGGCATATAAATAAACTAGCTACAAGGCCCGCCTTCGGCGGCCCTCTTGCTAACCAGGGAGAACGTCCCCTGGACCCCCAACCCACAAACCTCACCCACCACACCACCCGAAACCCACCCGCGCCTCTGCACGCCCCCACACCATCACCCCGCCCAGCCCCCGCTCCCACACCGCCCATGACCCCCACCCCCCCCCGCGCCAGCTCCTCCACCCCAGCCCCGCACCACCCCACTACTACTACCCCCTACTCCACCCTGCGCCACCACCCCCGCTTAGCCCCTGGACCCACACACCCACTACACCCCCCGGACTCCACCCTACTCCGCCTTGCTCCCTCATTTTACCCCATCTCCTAACCCACTTCCGCCCCCCCCTCCCGTACCCGGTTTTTGCATTTCTAGCCTTCTAGTGACCCACAGATTATATATACAAAATTTGGTTAAGTTAGCTATAAGGGTAAGAATTTTCATTTTTGCCCCCCCCCCCCTCCCCATTTCGGGTCGTTAGTTTTTGCATTTCTAGCCTTCTAGTGGCCCACAGATTATGTATACAAAATTTGGTTGAGTGGTCCAAGAGCAAGAATTTTCATATTTGCCCCCCCCCCCTCTCTTTTTTGTTTTTGGGGGAATTGCCTTTTAAACAAAAGGTGTCAGAAATCACATCCCCTACAACTTTGCTCATAATAAAATTTGCCCTAGAGTTAATAGTTTAGGAGTTATTTGATAATTTTCATTCGTGTGCCCCCCAAACCCCCTTTTGGGGTCAAAATATCAAAACGTTATATAGCTATAAACGTAAGTTAAGACATCTGATGCAAATATGAAATTTCTTAATAATCCCTTCAGCCGTTTTTACGTGAGCAACTTTTCTTGAAACGTGTGCAACCAAAATTTGGCCTGATTTGGACCAATGTACAGACAAAACCTTATTTTTATATATATAGATACCGTATAATTATTTTTTTTAATTAAATACAAATTGTAGAGTTTTATAATTAATTAAATTGTCAAATTCTAATATTTAATATTTGTGGGATTTAAAACTCGATTTTTAATCAATTAAAATGCTTAACTTTTAATATATAATAATAATTGTATTGATCTATTAGTGGAATTTAAAATTGAAAAACCAATTAATAAATAAAAGATAATTGAAAAAAATCTAAACAAACTTTTTTTGTATTGAGATTTTCATCTATAAATAATTACTTTAATTAAGAAAAGATCAATTAAAATGAAATTTGTCGAGGTCCAGACCTAGCCAGATCGTTTTCTCATCCTCAAAACTTGTTAATAGAGTTGGTTTCATCAAAATCGGTAGAGCCGTTTTCAAAATAGAACTAAGATACAAATATATAAATAAATATATATACAATTTTTGCTCGTTTAATAAGAGTAGAGCCATTTTTATTCAAGCCCACGAATGTTGTAAAGCCTTCACCTCGAACTAAAATACATAATATTATAAAATCATTAGAATTTTTAAATATGTTTAACGAACGAGAAGTTAAATATATACTTTAAATTTAAATTTCTTGTAAATTTACAATATATATTTTAGTTCTTAATTAAGACTTTAATCATTCATAAGCTTTAAATAGAAATTTGACTAAATCTTTCACCTCCAACTTAATGTATATATAATTTCTTTCAAAACACTGATCAATTTGAAATTTTAATTCTGATATTTGTTTTGCAAGATTTTTGCATTATGCATTCATTTCAATTCATACTTTTCATATTGAAACTTCTTTGATGTACAGGTTGATAAAATAGAAAATTCTTTCTGGAAATTTTGCCATGGGTAGTCTAACCCGAAAGAATTAATTTATTTTATTTTTTAAACTTAGTTATTTTGTTGGGGGGAATTGAATCTTATTATATTAAACGAGCAAATCTTGTTTCTTGAAAACGGTTTAAAAATGTATAGAGTGGTCTTTGTCGAAAACGTGCTCCTTCATGTTCAAAATGGGAAAAAATTCGAAAAAAGTGCGAGTTTTTAGGATATTCAAGTGATCCGGGGAGCTGTTTTTTGGATCCCCATAATAAATTGAATTACTTTTGCATTTTTTTAATCGATGCGAAATTTTGTGCTCTTTAATTTACTATTATACGGTTATTTACAAAACATGGACTGTTTTCAAGTTATAAGCAAAAAACTGGAAAAAGTCTGAAAATTTCGAGGTTTTTCGGCCACCACAAATTGTCCCCCACACTTTCGAGGTCGCAAACTTAGATTTGGCATACCCACACCATACTAAACGATCTTAGAAAAAAATAATTCCTGAAATTAATGTAAGCTGTACCACTTTTTGGATCCTTTATATACTAAGCTATATGAAATATATTTAATTACGGTTAGTTTGCCATAAGCAACGGTTTGTCGTTGACCGTTACAATGCCCCCCCACCCCGGGTCAATGTGATGAGTGGCGGCAACGACAAACCGTTTCTTATGGCAAACTAACCGTAATTAAATATATTTCATATAGCTTAATATATAAAAGATCCAAAAAGTGGTACAGCTTACATTAATTTCAGGAAAATATTTTTTTTCTAAGATCGTTTAGTATGGTGTGGGTATGCCAAATCTAAGTTTGCGACCTCGAAAGTGTGGGGGACAATTTGTGGTGGCCGAAAAACCTCGAAATTTTCAGACTTTTTCCAGTTTTTTGCTTATAACTTGAAAACAGTCCATGTTTTGTAAATAACCGTATAATAGTAAATTAAAGAGCACAACATTTTTTGTACCACTTTTTGGATCCTTTATATACTAGGCAGGCTATATGAAATATATTTAATTACGGTTAGTTTGCCATAAGAAACGGTTTGTCGTTGCCGTTACTCATCACATGAGCCTTGCGCCCTTGGGGGGGGGGGTCTCCCCCCCCGGGCTATGCCTCTGATTATGATATTTTTTATAAAACATACTAAAAGGGCCTTCTATATTAAATTTTAAGGCTGTCTAGGGCCGTTCATAGGGCTTGCCTTAAATAATAGTCTCCTAACTGATTTCTAACCAATTTTTAACTTAACATAAATACAACCAGTAAATATTTATCCGCAATATTTATAATAGATTGAAGTTAAAGTCTGAAAATAGTCTCCTTTTAAAAAAATTCAATTTAAGGTAGTTGTTCCGCCAAATGCGTTTTCTTAGGATTTTTTTTGAAATTTAGACAGATTATTTATTATTTAAATACTTCTGCATCGATTGGTGGCAAAACGAAATTTATGAACAATATAGTATTAAATTTCAAAAATCGAGTTTTTCAGGCACTTTAACATTGCACTATAAGGGATATCGGAAAATTTACATACATATTTAATTATAATTAAGAAACCCTTCTTACCATTTTTATAAAAAACTAAACCAACATTAAACAATAACCAATACATATTTTAAGACAATTTTGATTCATAGTTACAATACAGTTTCTGAGATAATAAGGAATAAATAATGAAAAATGTATAAAAAAATTTACACTAAAAACAATTTGGCAACAGCGCATTTATTTAACCAGCGAAAGATGCTTACGCTAGATTTTTTCAAAATTATAATTTTCATAAGGTGTAACGTAGGCATTGATTACATGTATGTAACTCGTATACGGTAAAATACATTGGCTCCTTATGGAGCCTTCCACTCTATATTACTCTATGATAAAAATATTCAATCTCTTAGAATGGTGCCAAATTTGTCAAACGAACACGGGATTGGCTAGTAATGGTACATAAACAGCAAAAAGTTTTGGGCTAATGAACTATGAATCCTTATTGTTCTATATACTCTAGGATTAACTTTTTGCTAGTATTGTAGCGAAACAACTACTTTAAATTCTTTGTTTTTATATATTTACTTATGATTTTTTTTTGTTCTTTTCCAGAACCTAATAACGAGAGTCCATTGAATCCTGCAGCATCAGCCCAATGGAATGATCAAATTGAATACAAAAAACACGTTTTAAGGGAATATGAAAGAAGTTCAAATAAGACAGATTATTTACAAGATTAAAATTATATTTACTAATTATTGGAAGATGACAAATCACTTAATTTAGTTGAGTTAGAATTTTAATTCAAAAGGAAAACTCATTATCTTTTAAGAATTCTGTATATTTTTTCTTGTAAATTTATAAATAAATTATTAAAACAACTTATTATATAAATATATATGTAAATTTTATTTCTCTTTTTGACATAAAAATACAAATTCACAATATAAAAAATTATAACAAAACATATATATAAAAAAAATTAAATTTCATCTTGGATATTTATTATTCCCATTCTTCTAACTCAAGAATCATCTCTTTGAAGTGGTCTTTATCTCCAGAAAAATTAGGATTTTCAATTAATTGAAGAGCAATTTTTTTACTAAGTTGGAATATATTATAAAAATCTCCAAATCTGCCAAAATATGTTCCTGGATGGAATTTCTATAAAAAAATTGAAATATTTATATAAATTTTGTATCTTAAATTAAAAGATATTATATTATATATTACCTTAAGTAAAGAAAATGTTGAATCAATCTGGATGGCATTATAGAAACATTGCAAGGCTTGAAGAAGTAATCTTTCTTGTCTAAAAATAATTAAAGTTTAAATACGATTACATTTATATTTTATATTATTAAATGAGCAAATCTTGTATATGAGCCGTTTATTTTGAAAGTGGCCTAACTCCATTTTCCAAAAAAAATCAAGTTACAAAAAAATTAAGTTACATTTTTACATGATCTTTTTATTTTGAAACAACATGTTGCTAATATATTTAAAATCATTAAGATTTTGTAACATGAAAATTTGCTGGTTAATGAAGTGATGAAAAAGTTTATTTTGAAAGTGGCCTAACTCCATTTGTATCAACAAAATTATTAGAAGACGCAATTTTTAAAAGAGTAAAGAATTTTGATGGAGAATCAATAAACTGGTTTAAAATATGTTGGATCCGTTTTGTTAGAAATAAACCGTATAAAATTTTCTATAAGACATCAATGAATGAGAATGAAAATTTTAAAGTCCTGAATTTATTACCACGTCGGGGTAGACCAAGAAAGTTCGAAAATATCATGTTGACACCACTGCATAAAAATATCAGACAAATTACAACAGCAAAATTCAAGGATATAATTGACCTATTACGATATATACCACCGGAACATCATGATATCTTCAAATCCATTTCACACACACAAAATGTAGATGAATAGTAATAGCCCAAGAGCCCACGACGGCCAGACCTTCGTTATTTTATAAAAGCTGAAAGTTTTTCTGTGCATGTCCCCTAAACAGGTAAGAACGACCAGCGACTATAGAGTTTGGGTTGTGGTTACTTTGGCAGGTAACAGGTAATAAAGGTGTATAAAATAGTACGTTAAATTCGTTAAAGTATAAAGCTCAATTTTTTTATATTTTCTTCGGGATAACTTTAGAAATCTCGTCATCCATTGCCGGACACTTATGACAGTTGCTACCCCCTGCCAGACACCCCTAAACTTTAATAAATTATAATTATACTTTCGTTATAATATAAAAGATAAATTTTATATATGTTACTTAGCGACCTATAAAAAAATGTTACCTCAATAGGCGGACAGTTTTAATGGTTTTTACATAGATTTTTGACATTTCGGTTATTATTGATAACCATTGGTGAAGACATGGAGGAATCGTCTTAAAATCAAAAATAACAATCGATTCTTATCTAATACTAGAGGAATAACCTTATTGCATTCCATTTTTGTTGTTTTGACTATTAATGGCAACCTCTACTGAAAACGTGGAAGAATCGACTTAAAATCAAAAAGAAAGTTTAGGGGTGTCTGGCAGGGGGTAGCAACTGTCATAAGTGTCCGGCAATGGATGACGAGATTTCTAAAGTTATCCCGAAGAAAATATAAAAAAATTGAGCTTTATACTTTAACGAATTTAAAGTACTATTTTATACACCTTCATTACTTGTTACCTGCCAAAGTAACCACAACCCAAACTCTATAGTCGCTGGTCGTTCTTACCTGTATAGGGGACATGCACAGAAAAACTTTCAGCTTTTATAAAATAACGAAGGTCTGGCCGTCGTGGGCTCTTGATCTATAAATTGTTTTGTATTAAATAAATTTATGTTTTTTCTTTTGTACGTTAAGTAGTTAAAAAATGTTTTGAATCGCATAAATTAAGTTTCCAAAGTGTTTTAAAGATATGTAAAATAAATTAAGTATTGTTTTTTTCAATTTGAAGCATCTTAAATTATGTTCAATGGACTTGGGCACCTTCAAATTTTATAATGAATCTGGATGTTAATTTTGAAAGTGGCCTAACTCCATTCTATCGCATATTATAATGTCAACTTGATTACTTTCACTTAATAATTGCCACTATTTTATTAAGAACTATAAATTTAACACCCTTAGATACATTTAAGCAGTATGACTCATTAGTATCTTATACGTATATTTTTAAATTCATTGAAACGCAAACCCTTAAATATCTCGATTTGAAGATAAATGGAGTGAGACCACTTTCAAAATAAACGGCTCATATACCGGGTGAGTTTTTTATCTTGAGACAGTCTTATAACTCAAAAACAGTGCATTATTTGGAAAAAAGTTTCAAATAAAAGTGTTTATATCGAGGGGAAATAGATCTACGCTATTCTGGGTCGACTTAGAACAAACTTTCAAGGGTATTACAATGTCAACTTCTGTTTTTTAAATGGAACCCTATATTTTTCTATACGTCTACTTAATCTACAATAAAAACTGAACAACTTTCATAAGAACTATTTTTTTATACGACATCAAATAAACAAAATACATGAATCAATTAGAAAAAAAAATCGTAATAATTATTTTTAACAATTATTTAACTTAATTATCAAATAATAATGATTAAATAATTAATTATTAAATAAATAATCATTAAATAGAAAAGTCACAACAATGAAAATAAGTTTTTAAGGAATTTGGTGTTGGTATTTGGTGAAACATTTTTTAAAATTATTGGATAAAAATACTTGGTAGGTTTCACATTAAGATATAAAAAAATAAAACGAATTTATTTTTGGAGTTACTTTCTGTTTCTCCTGAAGATGGGTTAGTCACCCGAAATATATATATCGAGATTAAAGATTCTCCAAAAATAAATTCGTTTTATTTTTATATCTTAATGTGAAAACTACCAAGTATTTTTATCCAATAATTTTATGAAAATAAGTGTTTATAATCAAATTAAAACTTCGTTATACTCAGATTTAAGAGATTATTTCCTACTTAATAGAACTACCTATTTAAAATTCTTGAGTTTAAAAAAGTTTATTTCTCGTGTCAATCCAGTTTATAGTTATATTGTATTACCATAATAAAAATGGAGCATTTTTTGTTGAAAATGGTCTTAATTTATGCTGAATGTGAAAGAAGCGTGGGGCTGCCATTGAAATGAATGCCGATCGTTTTCCTGATAGGAATACACCCTCACAAGCTTCATTTTATTGTGTTGTATAATCTGTTTAAAAAAACAGGAAATGTAAAGGCTAGGAAGAAACTGGAACAGGCCAAAATAAGGAAATTGGAACTGGAATTCATCCAGAAGACTTGCAATACACTCTGGAATGTCTCAGAATAGTGTCGGAAAAATTATTAAATTATTTAATCATTATTATTTGATAATTAAGTTGAATAATTGTTAAAAATAATTATTAAGATTTTTTTGAGATCTAATTGATTCATGTATTTTGTTTATTTGATGTTGTATAAAAAAATAGTTCTTATGAACTAGAAAATCATAAGATGGTGTCATCTATTAAATCCGATGGAATGGAATATTTTTAATTATATGTCAGAGGGGTTGTTTTTCACCCCCTCGGGAATCGAACCCGAGTGCCAGTAACAGCAATCCGGGCCACCTGGCTCACCTGCGGGATCACTATATCGCGAAATTTTACAAATTAAGATAACAATCTTTGAGTAAAATATTTTACGCGTTTACATATGTCAGAGAGGTTCGTATCCCGCAGGTGAGCCAGGTGGCCCGGATTGCTGTTACTGGCACTCGGGTTCGATTCCCGAGGGGTGAAAAACAACCCCTCTGACATATAATTAAAAATATTCCATTCCATCGGATTTAATAGATGACACCATCTTATGATTTTCTAGTAAATTTGAATCTATTACCATCGGCAAATTAATATCTTTCAGTTCTTATGAAATTTGTTCAGTTTTTTTTTTTTTGTAGATTAAGTAGACGTAACAAAAAATATAGGGTTCCATTTAAAAACAGAACTTGACATTGAAATACCTTTGAAAGCTTGTTCTACGTCGAAAAACAAAAGCGTAGTTTGGTTTCCCCCTCGATATAAACAAACTTATATATATATATATATATATATCCAATCGGGTTCTCGATAACGGCTCTAACGATTTGGATGAAATTCACGGGTTAGGAGGGTTTTGTGTTGGACTTGTGTTTGAATTGTGTTTGAATTCCACTAATAGATCATTACAAATATTATTATAATATGTAATATATTATATTAAAAGTTAGCCATATTAATTGATTAAAAATCGAATTTTAAATCCCAGAACAAAAGTCACATTGATAAGTATATAAAAAAGCATTGGACTTGGGGCAGAGAAATTAAAATATAGCATTGTTTAAGGTAGTTGTTTCACCATATGGGTTTTCTTAGGATTTGTTTGAAATTTAGACAGATTATTATTTAAATACTTCTGCATCGATTGGTGGCAAAAAGAAATTTATGAACAAAATAGTATAGTATTAAATTCCAAAGATAGAATTTTTCAGACTATTATACATTAATAATCTTTAAAGAATTTGGTGTCGGTTCTAGGTGAAACATTTTAATAGATAATAAGTAAAAATATATTTTAGGTTTTCTTTTGTAACTCCTGATGATGGGCTCATAACCCGAAATATATGATATGGTCTGGCACAAAAATCTTCTTGCCAAATTGACCTCCGTCGGCCTTGCACCGAAACTCTGTAAGTTGCTCGAAAGTTTTCTTTCAGACCGTAGTATTAAGGTTGTCATCGATGGAATATCATCTTCCCCTTCCACACCAACGCTGGAGTTCCTCAGGGATCGGTTATCTCCCCTACGCTTTTTCTTATCTATATCAACGACCTTCTAAACTTGCCCTCCAATCCGATACATTGTTACGCAGATGACAGCACCCTACATAACGCCCCTGCATCGCATAAAAACCGTGCAGACATTGCCTCTTCAATTAATTTAGACTTGTGCAAACTTAAAAACTGGGGATCCCAAAACTTAGTTAACTTCAATGCAGGGAAAACTCAGTGTTGCCTTATTTCTAGGCGCGTCGACAGAAACCTCCCAAATACATCATTCGACTCAAACTCACTAGAATTCAGGGATAAAATTTCAATGCTAGGCGTAACTCTAGGGTCTGACCTTTCATGGAATGACCATATCTCAACCACTGCTAAAGCTGCAGCGCGCAAGCTTGGTCTCCTATTTAGGTCTAGACGCTGTTATACTCCCAGTCAACTTCTTATGCTGTATAAGGCTCAAATTCGTCCCTGTCTCGAATATGGCTCTCATCTGTGGAGGGGTGCATCCAAGCATTCTCTTGCTACACTGGATGCAATTCAGAAGCGAGCAATTAAACTAATAGGAGAACCGGCTCTAACCAACTCACTCGACTCCCTGGCTCACCGAAGAACCGTTTCTGCCCTTTCCCTGTACTACAGATACTATCACGGTGTCTGTTCAGTCGAGCTGAAATCTCTTATCCCCCCTAATGCCCTCTTTACGAGAAACACGCGGTTTTCTAACGCTCAGCACCCCTTCGCTGTCAAATTGGATAAAAGTCGAACAAGCGCTTTCGCCAACTCTTTTATCCCTATGACCTCCAGAGACTGGAACTCGCTCCCTGCCACCATCTTTTCCGCGACTTATAACCTTAAGCTATTTAAGACCCGTATCCACAGATACCTTCGACCTCCGCCCAACCCATAAAATTCTTTCTTCTTCTTTTCACGATGGAGGGGCCAACCGAGGCCTTTAGGGGTTGCACCTTTTTGGTGTAACTCCTTCTCTCATCATTATCATTAAAAAAAAAATATATATCGAGATAAAAACTCAAAACATATATTTGTTTTATTTGTGAAACCTACCTAGAAAAATATATTTTTACTTATTATCTATTATACATTGCATTATACGGGATATCGGAAAGTTTACATACATATTTAATTATAATTAAGAAACTCTTCTTACCATTGGTATAAAAAACTAAACCAACATTAAACAATAACTAATACATTTTTTAAGAAAATTTTAATTCATAGTTACAACACAGTTTTTGAGATAATAATGAATAAATAATGAAAAATGTACAATGAAAAATTTACACTAAAAACAAGCTGGCAACAACGCATTTATTTAACCTAAAAAGTGGGTTAACTTTAGTAATTTTTTTCACGTTTTTTCGCTCCAGCCATTGTCGCAACAGGTTTCAATCGCTTATTAAGAACTTTTTGTTTTATAAATCTCACTTTATAATGTACTTTATCTAAAATTTCTATGATAAAATATATACAAGCTAGGACAGTGTTGCTAGATTTGTTAAACGAGCACGGGATTGGCTAGTAGTGGTACATAAACAGCAAAAACTTTTGGGCTTATGAATTATGAATAATGAATCTTTATTGTCTATACTATAATACTCTTGCATTAATTTTTTGCTAGTATTGTCTCGAAATAACTACCTTAGTAAAATTTTATTGGCTAAAAATAAACGAAATTGTGACTTACTTGTAAAGATAAACTCCTTTTATACATAATGTTTGTATTTTATATTGACTAGTTGGATACTTGAAAAGAAGCTCCTCCAAAAAAAATATAGGGGAATAAGTGCCCGGAGGGGAAACTTTTAATTTGAGATTGACATAACTCAATTCAGCAGCAAAATTCAATGTTCCATTTGCAATCGCTCTTTCATAACATCGCAATGCTTTTTTATCATCACGAACGTTTTCATAAAATAATCCTGCATAATGATTCACCTGGAAAATAAAAAATTAATTTTTAAGTTTTTTCGTTTAGATAGGATAATAAATAGTACCTGTCCACCGAGCGATGCTCGGAAATTTTTGCTTAAGTTAAAAGCTATATATTAATCCCCGGACCCCCACCACTTCACCCACCTCCTGCACCCCCACATCCACCCGAATCTCCCCCCCCCCCCCCCACCAATGGAGGTCCTCCACCTATATCATTAGAGAAGTTTACCACTCAAAGTTCTGATTTTATAAAAAATAAATTGGCATGTTCTCATGTGGCCATCCACACGACTTTTGCCATACACCCTGCCCCCTCTCTTATATTTTAATTTTAATAAAATCATTTATAAGGGCGTAGATTTTCATTTTTTGACCCCCCCCCCCCCCATTTTAGCCCCGAGAAAAAAATCCTTTTGTTATTATAGGTTTATTTTTTAGTATACTCATTTTTATTGTTTTTTTTTTTAGTTTGAAAATATTATAATTTTAATTTTTAACCCCCCACTTAATTTTGGGTCGATAAGCACCAAAATCTAATCAACTCTTAATCTCAATGCACCAAAACTACATGTGAAATTTGGTTTTGATATTCACACTCGTTTTTGAGCTAGCTCGTCCACAAAATTTGGTAACGCACGTACTAACAGACTAACAGACATTTTGACAAAACAGTTATTATCTCGAAAAGTATAATTTTTTCGATGTTCACTTATTAGGATTTTTTGTAGACCGAAATGCCATGGTTTCGCTCAATTTTTTTAATCAAATTAGTTTCACCCGTTTTTGAGATATTTTGAAAAAAAGAAGCAAAAAAACACTTTTTTCATGCACGATTACAATACTTGACCATACCCTGTATGGTAAAGTAATAATAAGTATGATTTCCACTATATAGCATTTAAAATTTCAAGAGGCATCAAAAGGTGAAGTTGAAATTAATTCTGTATTCTTCAGCAGATGGCTTAAAAAAGATTGATACGACATTCCAATTAAACTTTTCATTTGGTAAGAGTGTTTCATTAGCCTGGGACGTCTCTCATCAAATTCCATTGGGAAATTAATATATACTAAACAAATGAATAAATATTACCAAGGTATCATCTGGGGCAAGTCTTAAAGCTTGAAGAATTGCTTCTTGAGCTTTCTCTTTATTTTTATAAGGAAAAGGCAGAGACCAAAATCCTTTGGCGCATCTTGCGTTATTATAAGGGCATAAACTTTCAAGATTCAAAGCCTAGAAAAAAAAAATATTAAAAATATAAAAACATAAAAACATAGGAAATAACGGATCAAATAACTTCATATAAATAATTTTAAGGGAGAAAAATGAGATATTTGAGTGTAATCGATGTCGTCAGAGCTGTTTCGTTAATTGAAGCCTACAGGCAGGCCCGTGCCTGGCGGGTGTGCAACACGTGCGTCGCACGCAGGCGGCCAAAATAAAAGGTGCCCAAATCGCCAGGGAATTTATAACAATTTTATTTTTTTATTTTATTTTAATGAAATTAAAATATGAAATTTGTAAAAAAAAAAAAGGTCTCTGAAAATCTCTAACTTTTGTTACAGTGAATGAAATTATATGGTCGTGATGGGATTTTGTTTTTTAGACTATAAATTACAATGATAGCCAAAAAATTTTCGTGCTTTTGATTTTTTCATTATTTAATCAAAAAACTATTATATAATAAAACTTTAAAAATTAATATTTGAGCATATAATTTTATTTTAAATAATATTTTTTATATGTATAAGTACGTTGAATTTTTCCTAAATAGACATAGAAGAACATCTTTCCCCAATATTACTACCATAAGTTTTCCCCCAAATCTGAATTGTGGGCGCCTCAAAATGAGCAAATTTCGGGGGTTTTTCAGTTTTTCTTGAATAACTCTAAAACGGCTTATCAAATCAAAAAGATATAATATCTATAAGATAAATTAAAGCTCTTTGATTCCGAGTAAAATGATAACAAATTCAAAGTTTCATCTTAATTGTATAATGGTGCCGGAAAATGAGGTTGAAGTTTTGAAAAACTGCAATTTTTGCAAAAAAATCGCAGTATTTCCTTCATAAAATGAAAACCATCACTCATCCTAGAAACTTAATTCCTGTCTTGAACGTTTACTTGGACCACTTTTTTTTATAAAACTCTTAGATATATAGATATCCAGCATTTTCCATGACACTTTTGAGGATTCGGATCATATCCTGTCATGGATGGCTGGTTTTATCAACAAAGTGGTTCAAGTCAATAAAATTTTCTAGAGAATGAGACAGGAATCAAGTTTCTAGGATGAGTGGTTTTCATTTTATGAAGGAAAAACTGCGATTTTTTGCAAAAAAATTGCAGTTTTTCAAAACTTCAACCTCATTGCGGCACGGGTTACCATTATCCAATTAAAATGAAACTTTGAAATTGTTATCATTTTACGCGTAATTTAAAGAGCTTTAATTTATCTAATGGATATCTTTTTGATTTGGTAAGCCGTTTTAGAGTTATTTATATGATGTTATCTTGGAGGCGGCCATACACACTTGCACGCAGGCGGCCTTATACTCAGGCACGGACTTGCCTACAGGGAGGATTCAAGAAATGACTACAAGAATAGGGGTATCAAAATTAACTATATATTCAACGATAGAGCATGATTTTAGACTACAAGTGAGAGCTAAGGTCGGATAGGGGCTAAATTAGCTAGAGTCTACAGAATTATTCATTTTTTTACGATCCTCTAATTTTATCCATTAGTAGATTTATGTAAATTAATATTACCTCTTTATATAGATCTTGAGCACATAAAAGATAGTTCTTATCACTTTTAATCAATTCGTTGGGCAAATCATTTATCGAAGGTTTTACTTTGTGAAGTTCATCTTTTGGATCATTTTCTCGAATCGATCGCCATTGATTTCTTTGGATTGGTTTTCTTTCGGTTAATCTAAAAATTATTAAAATTTTATAATAAATTATGTACATTAATAAAATACATTTATCTTCTTTGGCAAGGTAATAAAATAGCTGATGCTAGGTGAGTTTTCCATTATTTTGGGATATTATAGCCAGAATCCGTGGTCTGAGCTTTACACATTGAACAATCATATATTTTCCAATAGAAAATAAACACATTAGGTATTTTGAAGTAGAGAGTCAAGTAATAAATAAAATAAACACATTAGGTATTTTGAAGTAGAGAATAGCCAGTATTAATTCCTAAATGGTGAAAACAACCCATAAACATTATACAAGGTGCGAGATATGAAGTGTTACCAATTCAAAACACTATCGAGAATTTATTTTGAAGTATTTTTATTTACTACAAAAGCAAAAATATTCTAAATCTATATATATATATATATATATGAGGTTTTGTCTGTACATTGTCCCAAATAACGCCAAATTTTGGTTGCACACGTTTCAAGCAAAGTTATGAACGAAAACACCCTCAACAAAAATTCCTGTCTGTCTGTATGTTTCCGCGAAAATTTGCTCACGATTCACGTAAAAACGGCTGAAGGGATTATTATGAAATTTCATATTTGCATCAGATGTCTTCTAACTTACGTTTATAGCTATATAACGTTTTGATATTTTGACCCCAGAAGGGGGTTTGGGGGGGGGGGGGACACGAGAGAAAATGATCAAATAACTCCTAAACTATTAGCTCTACAGCAAATTTTATTATGAGCAAAGTTGTAGAGGATGTGATTTCTGACAACTTTTGTTTAAAAAAATTTCCCCCAAAAACCCCCCAAAAAGGAGGGGAGGGTCAAAATATGAAAATTCTTGCTCTGGGACCAAACTCAACCAAATTTTGTATACATAATCTGTGGGTCACTAGAAGGCTAGAACGCAAAATCTGGGTTCGGAGGTGGAGTGATGGTGCGAGGGGGGGGGGTGCGAGGTGGAGTGAAGGGTTCAGGTGAGGATCCAGAGGCTTAGTGGGGTGGTGCGGGTGGTGGTGGGGCGCGGGGGTGGGGTGCTGCTGCAGGGTGGAGAGGGGGTTTCAGGTGAGGGTCCAGAGGCGTAGTGTGGTGGTGCGGGGGTGGGGTGAGGGAGGTGGTTGGACACGGGTGCATGGTGCGGGGGGTGGGGGTGCCAATGCCTGTCATCTGATTGGCCATCACACCGGGCACAAGGTGAATTTTAGGTTTTACCCTTTGTCAACGTTTAAGAAAAGTTTACCAACACATACTGCTGGGCCTAAATGAACTAACAGTATGTTCGATTTAAGTAAAAAAATTTGAACGGTTTGACAGCTAGAGATGTTTGAATTTAGTAATACTTCATGACTCGCACCCTGTATAATAAAAACTATCCTAATCTCTCTTCTATTGGTAATTTGAATTTTATATATACTCTATATGTCCCTTATCACAACGATAAACCGTGAACAGGGGATAGGCCAATTTCTGACGGTCCAGAATCTAAATTGTTTTTTTTTAATCTAAGTCTAATAGTTTTTGAGAAATAGGGATTTTTTTGAAAATGGTTAAAAATCGCTAACCTAAGTGAAATTTAAAATATTTTTTATCTAACAAAGTATTAATTTTAGGTATAGGAAATATTTAATAAACTCCTATTGGATTTTTATGTAGAATTCAAAAACACTAAAATTATACATAAGTACATAATAAATCATTAAGATATAGACGAGTGAAATTTAAAATATTTTTTATTTAAAAAACTATTCATTTTAGATATAGGAAGTATTTAATAAACTTCTATTGAATTTTTATGTAGAATTCAAAAATACTAAAATTTATTCCATGTTCCATTTGAAAAAATTTAGTATTAACAACTTTTTAATTTTCAGAAATAAACTATTATTATGGTCATCCTGGATATAAAATTTGAATTTTTATGATTAAGTAAGATTCTTGAATGTCTAATTAAGAGTTCTGATTGATCAAATTAATTATACAAACAATAATTTAATTATTATTAATTTTTTAAATATGAACGCTAAATTGATAGATTTTACAAACTATCTAAAATAACTCAGAAATTATAAATTTTAAACATCATGTCCATTATACAAAATCATCTTAGTTTTTAACACTTAATCTATATAATGATGCAAAATTATTTGAGGAGTTCCATAGAACATAAGAAGCGATTGCGGCAAAGCAGAAAGTTCAAAAAGTTGTTAATAATTTATTTAAAAAGAGCATATTCCAAAACATAAATAAGTCAAAGTTCAAAATTTTCCCTCAACTCCTTCCATGAAAACTTTTAATGAACGAGTTCTGTTGAACACCCTCTGTATACAGAGGGTCCAAAAAAATGTATCCACTGTTTAAAAGTCCATAACTTGCAAACTAATTGAGGGAGTTGTCTCATCTTTGGTAGTGTAATAGTTTGTAGTTCCGGCAATCGCCACACAAGCGTTGTATTGCGTTGTTTTGCTTTGCCAGATGACAGATGACAGGCACCTAGTTACTCTCTGGTTACTCGAGTAAACATGGCTGGCGCAAGGCTTACTTACATTCGATGAAAGGAAGTCAGTTTTGAAGTGGTATTTTAAGTACGAAAACATTAATGAGGTTCAACGGCAATGGCGAAATGTGTATCAAACAGAGCCACCGACACGTTTAACGATTCGTCGCATTCGAGACAAATTTGAAGCCGAAGGCTGTGTTAAAGATGCACACAAACAACGATCTGGACGACCTGTAACAGTAACAAGTCCAGCTAACTCCTGTCGTGTGTTACAACAATTCACTCGCTCACCACAGAAGTCTGTGAGACAGTGTGCCCGTGAAACTGGAGTGAGTCGCTCAAGTGTTCGGCGAATTTTGAAGACAGCAAAGTGGAAGTGCTACATCCCACGATTGCTACACGCAATGAACGGGGACGACCTAGATCGTAGAATGGAGTACTGCCAGTGGTTTACTAACATGGTGCGCAACGATGAAGAGTTTGCAGAGATGATTGTGTGGTCTGATGAGGCACAGTTCAAACTCAATGGTACAGTAAATCGCCACAATTGCATCTACTGGGCCGCCGAAAATCCGAACGTCCATGTAGACAAAGCCGTGAATTTGCCAGGAGTAAATGTGTGCTGTGGGTTGTCTTACCGGGGCTTTGGTTGGGCCATTCTTCTTTGACGGCACAGTTACCGGTGAGGTGTACCTTCAGAAGCTTCAGACATCCATTTTACCTGCCATCCGAGACTTGTATGGAGTGGATGTTAATGGTGACCATTTCGAACACCTACAGTGATATCTTTAAGTTGGACTTTAAGCTACACTTTCACCAAAAATGAGACAACTTCATCAATTAGTTTGCAAGTTATGAACTTTTAAACAGTGGATACATTTTTTTGGACCCCTCTGTATATTCTCATACATTTTCTTACATCAATATTATAATAATATATATTATATTCCCCTTAAGAGCTATTTGTGTCAATGACGATATATTAAGGTTGTTTGAGTTGTTGGCCTGAAAATAATTATATTCCTTACTTGAGGTAGAGTTGAAGGATGCATTTGATCTGCCTGCGAATCTAAATTTGCTTGATATCTATATTGTATTTGAGCCAATACACGATATAAGTTAGCCAAATGGACGAGGCTTGATGCATTTTGCCTGTAAAGACTAACAGCCTTTTCAAGAAAATTCATTTCTTCAATTTCAGGAGAGATATCCTTACTCTTTTCCACTCGGCGAAGACGTCCCACAGTTTTACCTGCATAGTAATTCCATTCCCAATATTCCGGGTCTAATTCCAAAGCCTGGAAACAAAATTGAGATTATAAATATTATTGACAATATTATCGCAACCATAAAACTCAGAGATACGAAATTCAAAACTTTAAGCTCGATATAGGCTAGAAGGAGTACACTCACTCACTCTATTTTTCTTTCTATGTGATAGCTTAAGGAGCCCAAAGGCTCATCACTAGCCCCTGTCCCTGAATTGAATTTAACTAACATTGGAGGGTTATTAAGAATCACTTAGCTACTTTTGACGATTAATTAATCCCCAAAGGCATTGCCTGTGTACACCGCGTGGAGGTGGATTCGTTCAATTTGGTTCTAGCTATATCTATGAAAATAGGGGCGTCAGCTAGTATATATATATATAATCTTTATGTTCTTTATATGTATTACCCACTTGAATTTATATTAAAAAAATTAATTGAGACCATGGGTTCCGTAGTCTTTACCTAGAAGGACCCTTTAAAGCCACGTCTTGCCGCGAGTAGCGATTATATATATATATTTGTTAATTTTATAATATAAGTATAGCAGAAAATAATAGCTAATAAAGATTTATTATTATTATTATTATATAATGAGAATTGTCAGGTGTTTTCGAAACTCTAGATAATCTAAGATTTTCTTTCAAATGTATACCATATTTTCGGCCAGAGGAATTATAATAAAGTGAAAATATATTATTAACCTGTTTAAAAAGCTCAAATCCTCTTTTATTGCCTTCAATTCCATATTCGCATAGAAACGCCCCTTCTACTGCCAAGAGCGTTGCTTGTCCGATTGGACCCAATGGAATGGTAAATTGAGGTTCAAGAAGAAGTCGAAGAGCATCGCTAAGACTACCTCTTAAATGTGCGATATTCGCCAGCGTGACATGAACTACTTGAAGGAGAGCATTAATTCTCTCCATTTGAGCAGATTTAGACATTGAATCATAAGATTTCTCGTTTTTTTCCATCCAGTCTGAATCTTCATTATCTCCATCTGGTCCTGAAGGCCTGACAGCCTGAAAAATAAAAAATCTTATGTATTTAATGAGGAATAAATAAAATTTATTTATTAATACATGGTTCATGGAATATTAGACGAAAAATGTTCCCTTTATTTTTTTAAACGTGATAGCATTAGGTTATAAGTAGAGACCGGATTCCTATGCAATTGTATATTTTGTATATAAATAATAAATATGTATGTATCCCCTCCACTAAAAATAATTGCTCAAATATGTTTATTTTTTTTGTTTTTTATCAAAACTAAATGGTAAATAATTTCAATTTTTTTTAAGTTACTCCAAATATATTATTCTAACAAATATTAGTTTTTCATCAAGTTGGTGAAAGTCCTTCAATGAAAAAAAAAATAATGATCATATCCCCACCCTATCCCTATCTACCCAATGTTAAAAATGTCATTTTTAATTGCAATTATTTCTATTTTGGTGTGGTAAATCGTCTTCAAATTTTAACAGTGTGTTTATTATGCTTTTAATGACTTATATTCCAAGTTACGAAGTCTTCTTGAATTTTCGCATTTGTGAAAGAACTACCTTAAATAAGAAAAAAATCAAGTGAATAATTAATATTATTTGTTTGTTAAAATAATAGAAAACTGAATATAGGGTAAGTTTGTAAAATTATAAAAAAGAGTACAAGAGTCTACTTAAAGTAAAAGTATATTAAGCTGGGATCCAATCCAAGTACCTAGTCATCCAAGTTATTTTTGGCCTCCGCTCTTTACAGCGATTTGGCAATTACTCACAGATATAGGGAATTACTTATATTATGCTTTGAACGAAGTAACTATAAAACCAAAAGCTTTCCTTATTAGTTATTACCTCTTCATATAATTCTAAATCCAGGTTTTGTTTGGCTTCTGTTAATTTCTCAAAGGAAGATAGAAGCCCTTCTATTGCCTTATCGGTTTCTCCATTTAAACTTCTCTCGTAGCTTAATACTAAAAGGACGCTAGTATCACGAAAGACGTTTGGTCTGGCTTGTGCAAACTCAATATCTTTAGCTAAAAATTAAAATTGTTCATTGATAAATTACAAATTAAAAGTCACATTTAAAATATTATAATATAAAAATAAGTATTTATTTTAATAAGATAGAAGTAGTTTTTGAAGGCGGACTAATAAGTGAATTGAGTGGATTTTGATGAGACAGTCCAATATTCAAAAGAGAGATAATTTAAAATATCTTTTTTTATTAAAAAACCTACGTTTCGGAAGTTTATTCCCTCTTTCTTCAGGGTTTTGAAAGGTCAGTGAAGGACATTCAATGTGAAATTCTCCTCTCTTAGTGGCAGTAACAATATTATATAACGAGCTTTTCGTGCATGGCTTCGGCACGCCCTCGAAGCTCGGCCCTCCGGGATGGTGCCCTGGCGGGCGGCGTTTCAATCCAAAAATGTTATTCCTCTTAAAAAACCACACTCCAAATGTATACCTGTAAACTCCCGAAAATACATAGTCTCTTAAAAGTTTCGCCTCATTTTCGTCCTGACACAGCTACAGAAATGAGGCTCTAGATATGAATCTGGAAGAATTTTTTTTTCTATAATCTACAGCATTGTGATATTTTTTTGGGTGGAAATAGATTTATTTAAATAAGTGGGATCATGTGAGGAGGAGAATTATATTATATCAATTTTTTAAAATTTGGGATCGATAATCGATATAAGGCTCCAAATATTTAAAAGAGATCAGGTGTTGTTTGTTTGTATGACAGGCTGCTCCAATATTGACATGAGAAACTCAGCCATGCGTGTCTTTAGTTATTCAATTTTATAAAAATCAAAAAATAAGAATAACAAAATTTTAGATTTTTAAAAAATTATAAAAAAGTGGCAAATTATTAAAAAATAAACAAATAAAATATAAAATATAAATCAAATAAGATGTGATTAATTTCTTCTTCTGTGCGCAAAGAAAAGCGAATTAAATATTTAATTTTTGAGTGGTGGGGGGGGGGAGAATAATTATCAATATATTTAATGTTTCTTAATTTAAAATCAATTGGAGTCTTTCATTTCCAAATTTGAGTTCAAATTAAAATTATATTTCAAATTTGCCTCAAATATACCGACGGCATCAGCGCCCCTGTCGGCAGCATTACGTTAGCGTTGCTGCAAATTAGTCTGGGCTATTATATATATAATATTGTTACCTCCGAAATGTTGGTTTTTGAATAAAAAAAACCTAGTTTAAATTATCTCTCTTTTTTGAATATTGAACTACCTCATCAAAATCCACTCAAGTATTTATTTTATTTTTTATAATAACTACAGTTCTACAAAAAATAAGGGTAAAATGTTCAATATTTCTTTAAGGACGTTCCCTAATATAGCTCAGATGCTGATCGCTCTTTCCCTCTCTCACATGCGCAGTAAGACAAAAATAATTTCACTGCGTCGTTTCTCAGATCTTACAACATTGCATTCTTCTGACACCTGTTGATTGTTTATCGTTCTAATGTATGATCATTTAAAAAAAATATATGAAGAAGGAGGTGAAGAAACAATTGTAAAATTGTTTACCGAAAAATTAGAAAATAAGAAATCGCGAATAACTAGAAAAAAGACATTATAACGAAAGTCTTAGATTTTTTAAAAAATCCATTATTCGCCAAAGATAAAAAATTTAAACAAAAAAATAAATAAATAAATAATAAGAAAGTATTATCGGCTAAGAATAAATTATATATTGCTATATTTTATGTTAAAAATAAAAGAGTTTATGAAAATTCTATTACAAATTATATTTTAAAATGAATAAATATTTATACATATGAATTAAAATATACTACTACTTATTTGTATTGAGTACTAATAAATGTTTTATTTGTTATAACGATTGACTTTTCATTTACACTGACCCAAAGTTAACTTATATCTCAGAGCTACCCACATGTCCCAGGGCAGTACGACGTTGCCAAGTCGCCATCTGCCACTTGTCATCCCAGGAGAGAAAGAATGAAAACCATCAAAATACTTTACTTTTAACATTTTACAGACAAAACGAATACCGCTTGCTACTATTATTTTAACAGAAAAATATTTGTTATATCTTCAGCTAATGATTTTCAGTTTTTCAAAAAATTTCAAGAAAATTACGATTGTTATTTAATGAAACAGTCGTTTTAACATCAATCGGGATAGGGTTTGCGTGTTAAATATGCAAATTTCAATGGTCAATATCTTCAAATTTAGTGCCGCAAGGACTATCGAAAAAATTTCTCCGTATAAAGGACACTTATATATATATATATAAATGTGTGTATTCAAGTTTTTAAAAGAATGGCAAGAAAGTCGATTTATTAGGGAACGTCCTTAAGGTATTTCGATCGATAATAAAACTTTTGCAATCAATAATAAATTAAAAAATATAATTCTAAAATTGCACTTTATTATTTTTACAATACATGAGAAGATATTGCTGAAGACATGGAGGAAACGACTTAAGATCATAAAGAGCCTTCGATACCCATGAAATAATGATAGAATATTGTATTTTGGAAGCTTCGATCATTAGAGTGTTAATAGTACGATAATTGGATAATTACTTCTCTATTAAATAGAAATCAATGGCTATTCTTTATTTTAAGTCGTATGGTCCAATTATCACTGTAATGGTCAAAACTTCAATAATCCTATCTAGAATGACCGTTCCTTCAGTATTAGACGAGAATGGTTGGCTATTCATTTTAAGTTCTTTTCTTCATGTTATGTAAGCATAAAAAAGTGAAATTTTAAAAATAATATTAAGTTAAAATAAGAGAGACAACCAAGAAAATAAAAATTTAATTTTCTATTGTCGACGTTTCTTCATCAAGACAAATTAAAAAAAAAATATGTCCTGATGAAGAATAAATGCTTAATGAAATGTCGACAATAGAAAATTAAATATTTATTTACAAAAAGGTGTATTCTCGTAGGAAAAATTCTATATTATTTTTTATATTTATTTGAAATTAATTTTATAATTTAATAAAAAATATTTCTCTACATTACCAGCAAGATGTTTAACGAAATTATTAGGCAGATTAGGCATAACTTTGAGTTTTTGCCTCCATAAAAATGGACTTGGATATTTGGACAAAACTTGCCAAAGAAGACAAATTTCTTTTTCTTCTTCATTTTCTTCTTCTTCATCAACAACAACTTCAATGCCTTCTTTAAGAGGGGTACCATATGAATCATCTTTACTAGAATCAAATTCATTTTTAGAATTTGTAATTTCTTCAGCTTGGATTATATTATCCATTTCACTGCAATTTGGTTCTAAAAAAATCCCAATTATTGTTTGACAATTTAGTTAAGAAAAATAAAATATTTTATAATACTAAGATTAGGTTAAGTTGGAAATCAAAGTAGATAAGATTTTTAATCTATTAAAAATTTGTTAAAATATGAAATGCTATAAAAATCGTTTTTTAATAAGAAAACAACTAGAATGAGATTTCCTTAAATCAGTGGTTCACTTTTTTTACTTATCTCACTCAGAATAATATATTTGTTTTTGGAATGGGGGCGAAAAAAAAGTCTAACTTAAGTACAACTCCAGTTTTCTCTCTGTGTTCAATTAAAAGAAAAAAAAATTAAATAATGAATATTTTATATCGAATTTGAAAAATTGTTCAAGACCTTCCCACGAGAGAAACCTCTAATTTGATTATGAAGAAGTTGTTTATTATGACTTCCATTTGTTACATGAAACAAACTTGTTAAATTCGACTATTTAGTAGGAGAACCTTAATAAAATTACTATGACAGGGTGAGGGGGGGGTTAAGATGCAATGTGCGTTATTGGAATTTCTGAAGAAGGGGGGAGGGTTTGAAAATTGTTGCAAAATTAGCATTATATGCTAAAAATAAAAACAGTCAAGTAAATTGCTTCAATAGATAAGTCTTTCAGAACCTACTTTCTCATACATTTAGGATTATATTAAAAAAAAATACTTTGGTTACTGTAGCGCCTTTTATCATAAATCGCATTTTGTATGCTTTTTCTTCAAAAAAATTATGAAATCCAAGTTTGATCTTATATTTAGTGCAGCAATTAAGGAATAAGTTCTAAATTTTATCTTATTCTGTATATTTTTGTGAACATTTTAGTGAAACCCCATTGTGTTAGGATGAAAATTGACCAAGTTGAGCTTTTTACTAGATCGACGTCTCAATCTTTAAAAGCCTCGGAAACAAGGCTAACGTATTTTTAAGAAATTTTAAAAATTAATAACTTAAAAAGTATTTAAGGTAGTTGTTTCGCGACAATACTAGCAAAAAGTTAATGCTAGAGTATATATAACAGACAATAAGGATTCATAATTAATAAGCCCAAAAGGTTTTGCTGTTTATGTACCACTAATAGCCAATCCCGTGGTCGTTTGAAAATTCTGGCAACACTGTCCGAGCTTGTATATATTTTATCATAGAAATGTCAGATAAAGTACATTATAAAGGGAGATTTATAAAACAAAAAGTTCTTAATAAGCGATTGAAAGCTGTTGCGACAATGGCGGAAGCAGAAAAAACGTCAAAAAATTTACTAAAGTTAACCCACTTTTTAGGTTAAATAAATGCGTCGTTGCCAGCTTGTTTTTAGAGTAAATTTTTCATTATTTATTCATTATTATCTCAGAAACTGTGTTGTAACTATGAATTAAAATTTTCCTAAAAAATGTATTAGTTAATGTTTAATGTTGGTTTAGTTTTTTATACCAATGGTAAGAAGAGTTTCTTAATTATAATTAAATATGTAAGTAAACTTTCCGATGTCCCGTATAGTTCAAAGTATAAGAGTCTGAAAAACTCTATCTTTGGAATCTAATATCTCCGGAACTATATTGTTCATAAATTTCGTTTTGCAGCCAATCGATGCAGAAGTGTTTAAATAATAATCTCTCTAAATTTCAAAAAATCCTAAGAAAACCCATATGGTGAAACAACTACCTTAAGATATCAAAATAAAATTGTACATAGTTAATAAGGGTGGCAAATAGAACAAATAAAAAAAATTTCATGAAATTCTGGGAACATGGGTTTCATCGTAATGATTAACTGGATGATTTGAAATGGATTGACCCAGGGGGATGGGGATGGATTTCCTTTTTTGGGAAACCTACCTCGCATTTTGCTCAAGTTTTATTATTATATTAAAATGTTTCACCTAAAACCAACACCTAACTCCTTAAAAGTTAATGAAAAATTTACACTAAAAACAAGCTGGCAACAACGCATATGTTTAACCTAAAAAGTGAGTTAACTTTAGTACTTTTTTCGCTTCAGCCATTGTCGCAACAGTTTTCAATCGATTATTAAGAACTTTTTGTTTTATAAATCTTCCTTTATAATGTAGTTTATTTGTCATTTCTATGATAAAATATATACAAGCTCGGACAGTGTTGCCAGATTTGTCAAACGAGCACGAGATTGGCTAGTAGTGGTACATAAACAGCAAAAAGTTTTGGGCTTATGAATTATGAATCCTTATTGTCTGTTCTATATACTCTAGTATTAACTTTTTGCTAGTATTGTCGCGAAACAACTACCTTAATAAAATAATTTTTTTAGAAAACAAAGTTGGGGATCTACGACAGGTTTCTAGGTCTAGGAGATACCCAGGGGTCTGCAGAGTAGAGTTTCAGAACCACTGATAAAAAGTCATTGCCAGTTCAAACAAGCTAAGATTCTTATAGTTTACCATTATGGATAAGTGCTTTTAATCCCATCTCCACACATTCTGTTTCAGAATTAGGCTTCGGAGATTGTGTGGCCTCAACGTCACTGTCGGAATCTTTCTTTAATTGCCTTTCTTCTCCAGCTAGTTTTGTTTTCCATTTTTTTGTGTTGCGAGGCGTTTCATTTCTTGTACTTGGCCTAACAGTTCTCATTGATTTCATTATTCCTTGAAACCATGCACGAATTTTTACCGCAGAAGGTGGCGACTTTTCTTTAGACATTTTTACCTAAAAAATAAAAGCTATTATAATTTTTTTTTTTTCGTTAAATTGAAGGGTTGGTTTTGTCACAAATATAATAAAACAATAATTTTAATAACTATTTGTATTATTTAATTGATAACTATACAGTTTCGGTCACCACTGGTCGACCATCCTCAGTAGTTCTAAAAATTGAAATGAAACACTTATTTACATTTTTTCTTTTTATAGAGAATTATATTACACAAAATTTTTTTTTATAATAATTTGAAATCATACATACATCTCGTTCAAGAACCGGAATTTGTCATTTCACATGAAACTAGCAGGGTTTGCCGAGTTCCTTCAATAAAATTTTCCTTCAACCACCGTCTCCACTAATTTTCTACTTATTTCATCATTGTCCCCAGAACTTATTTGTTCCGTTCTGAGACTTCTATACCACCTTAAAACCAACAAAAAAAGGTTATTTTCTCGATTATATTGATGAAAAACTCCTATATATCACTGGTAGGTTTTTGTGTTATATAATTCTCTATAAAAAGAAAAAAATGTAAATAAGTGTTTCATTTCAATTTTTAGAACTACTGAGGATGGTCGACCAGTGGTGACCGAAACTGTATAGTTATCAATTAAATAATACAAATAGTTATTAAAATTATTGTTTTATTATATTTGTGACAAAACCAACCCTTCAATTTAACGAAAAATTTAAATCAAGTCACTTAAGTTCTGGAAGAAATTTAATATATAATTTTATTGTAAGAACTGGATACTCGGAATATTTTCGCTTTGTAATTTTTCGTGATAAGCAAATAAAGCATTTCATAATATCATTCATTACATTGTAGGTATTAATAAATCAAATTTTAATTGTATTTGAATTACAATGTATTTAGAATTGCTTTCATAACTTTTATTTAGGAAATGAAAATAAATATTTTTAAAAAGATAATCTTTTAAAAATAATTTTTATAAAAAAAAAAATAACACCGACTAAAAGATCTTGACAAATTCTGAACAAACAACACCTCCCATTAAATGCAACATATAAAATAATAATAACTTAAAAATCAAATAAAATACACTAAAAGGTATAAAATAATTATCTAATTTAGTTACAACTGAACGACGAAATATTAACATGAAATTACTTTTTTAAGTCGGTGCCAAACAAACTATATAAGCGAGCGTACCCGCCAAACGTACTTAAGTAAGGTCCGTAGAGTGCAATTCATAAAATGTATATTTTTGGCACCGACTTCAAAAAGTAATTTCATGTTAATATTTCGTCGTTTAGTTGTAACTAAATTAGATAATTATTTTATACCTTTTAGTGTATTTTATTTGATTTTTAAGTTATTATTATTTTTATTTGTTGCATTTAATTTTTTGAAGTTGCTTTTATTTTTTATCTAAAATTGAATTATAAGCGAAAAACTGGAAAAAATCCGAAAATTTCGAGATTTTTCGGCTACCAAAAGTTGTCCCCCACACTTTCGAGGTCGTAAACTTAAATTTGGCATACCCACACCATACCAAACGATACTAGAAAAAAAAAATACTAGTCTAATAGAACAACTTTTTAGATGCTCTATATACTGGGCTATATGAAATATATTTAATTACGGTTAGTTGCCATAAAAAACGCTTTGTCGTTGACGTTACTCATCCCATGAGCCCTGCCCTTAAGGGGTCCTGACCCCCCCCCTCCCCCTTAGCTACACCGCTGATCAAGATAGAAACGAACCTGTGAAATTTTCTATAAGTTAATCTGTCGCCAATACTCGATTTTAACCGAAAGAAAAGTGAAATAGTGGACTTATTGAGTTCGAAGTGTATGAGTCCAACATCTCCGGCTCTACAAATACATTCGACTTCAATATTTATAGCGCCTCCCCACCACCTTTCCTCAGATTCAGACTTAAGGGTATTACCTACACTTCTTGAGTCGAAATAGTGGACTTATTGAGTTCTAAGTGTATGACTCCAACATCTCTGGCTATACAAATACCTTCGACTTCAATATTTATAGCCCCTCCCCTCCACCTTTCCTCGGATTCAATTAGACTTAAGGGTATACTACCTAGTATATTACCTTCCACCTTTCCTCGGATTCAATTAGACCTAAGGGTATACTACCTAGTATATTACCTACAATTCTTGCTTCGAAATAGTGGACTTATTGAGTTCGAAGTGTATGACTCCAACATCTCCGGCTCTACAAATACCTTCGACTTCAATATTTATAGCCCTACCCCATCACCTTTCCTCAGATTTAATTAGACTTAAGGGTATTACATACACTTCTTGCTTCGAAATAGTGGACTTATTGAGTTCGAAGTGTATGACTCCAACAATTCCGGCTCTACAAATACCTTCGACTTCAATATTTATAGCCCTTCCCCATCACCTTTCCTCAGATTTAATTAGACTTAAGGGTATTACATACACTTCTTGCTTCGAAATAGTGGACTTATTGAGTTCGAAGTGTATGACTCCAACATCTCCGGCTCTACAAATACCTTCGACTTCAATATTTATAGCCCCTCCCAACCACCTTTCCTCAGATTCAATTAGACTTAAGGGTATTAGCCACACTTCTTGGTTCCTTATTATTAAAATGATTTGGATTTATCCAGGAACTTCTTGTTCAATATTTATTTCAATACAAATTCTTGCTAATCCAGCAATAAAATACAAATAGAAAGAAATCTACTCTTATTAATCTAGTAAAACTCAACTAAAATAAAAACAAATCGAATATAAATATAAACACAATTATTTTATATTTTCAAGTTTATAAAACTATTTCTAAAATTAATATATTATCTTTGGAATGATATTTTTTCAGAATAAATTAAAATTAAAAATTATTTAACGTTGTTAAGAATAATTATTAAAGAAAATATAATTATATTGATTTACCTTAATCAGATAAGTTGGTTTTTTTATTCAATGATTATTGGAAGCTAAGAATTAAGCCTTCACTAATAAAAAGGAAATTTTTATTTGTCTCTTCAATGTCTTCAAGTGAAATGTACAATGTAAAATGAAGTCTGGGTTGCGAATTGAAGAGGTTGCCTTTTCGAAATGAGCTTTCCCCAAATGTCACCAGAGAGCACTAGCAGTATTACAAGGGGAAATTCTTAAGGAAGGGGAAATTTTCAAGGAAGGGAAAATCTCCTCCTCAACTTCTCATTATACCCCGCCTTATGTATATAATAATTCTCATATTAAATTGTATTCAACGATTCATTAACCAAAAAAGGAGGAGGTTCTCAAATCGACTGAATTTTTTTTTTTTTTACTTTACCATACACGCACGGTATGGTCAAGTATTGTAATCGTGCATGAAAAAAGTGTTTTTTTCCTTCTTTTTTCGAAATATCTCAAAAAACGGCTAAAACTATTTTGAATAAAAAAATTGAGCTAAACCATGGCATTTCGCTCTACAAAAAAGCTCTAATAAGTGAACATCGAAAAAATTATATTTTTCGAGATAATAATTGTTTTGTCAAAATGTCTGTTAGTTTGTCTGTCTATCTGGTTGTCTAGTTGTCCGGTTGTCTGGTTGTTAGTCTGTGCGTTACCAAATTTTTGTGGACGAGCTACTAGCTCAAAAACTAGTGGGAATATCGAAACCAAATTTCACACGTAGTTTTGGTCCATTGAGATTAAGAGCTGATTAGATTTTGGTGCATATCGACCCAAAATTAAGGAGGGGGGTGGAGGGGGGGGTTAAAAATTAAAAATCTAGGCCATTTGAGCAAACTCAACCAAATTTTGTATACATAATCAGTGGACCCCCAGAAGTCTAAAAATGCAAAAACTAACCGCCCAAAATGGGGGGAGGGGGTGTAGGGTCAAAAAATTAAAATCTTGGCCATTTACCAAATTCAACCAAATTTTGTATACATAATCATAATCACTGGAACCCCAGAAGTCTAAAAATGCAAAAACTAACCGCCCAAAATGGGGGGGGGTGGTGTAGGGTCAAAAAATGAAAATCTTGGCCATTTACCAAATTCAACCAAATTTTGTATACATAATCACTGGAACCCCAGAAGTCTAAAAATGCAAAAACTAACCCCCCTACATGATTATAAATAATTTTAGGGGCCAGGTTGTATGGTAAAGTCAAGTGGATGGCCACATCAGAACACGTCAGCTTATTTTTTTGTGTGTCTATCCCTATGTTACCTGATATTTTCGCCAATTGTGAACCGATTTTGATGATTTTTTGCATTGAGTTCAGTCTAGTTTCCGATTGGTAAAAATATAAATTTCATTGGTATTGGACCTTTTTTTTATGTTTGTTTAGGCATAACTTCTTTGTTTATGAACCGATTTTAATAATTCTTTCTGCGTTTGGATCAGTATAGCTCCAAGATAGTCAAGATACCTAACATTTTTATGTATGTTCAGCGAGAACTTTTTGCAACGTTGACCGATTTCGATGATTCTTTTTTTTGGAAAGGGGGTACCTTAGGGGTGGTCCCATATTAATTTGGTCAAGTTCTGATGATATGATCAATGATGAAATAACGTAAATCTCCAATTCTTATGAGCAAATAATAGAAATTATAATAAATAAAATCTTTTATAAAAAAAAATCTTAAAACATTCATTTAAAACCAGCAAACGTTTCGAGAGAATTTCTATATTTATGAATTGAATTTTATTATCATTTTCTGATTCATTCGCCCGACTCTTTCTCTTACGAGATGCATGCAAGTTATTATATTAAGTCACTGTACACTAATTTCATTGGTTAGTAGTAGAGACATGTGACCCACTAGTAACCAACTAGGGCAAGATTGTATGTCGGTTGGTAAACTCTTTATAAACGTTGACAAAGGGTAAAACCTTAGAATTCACATTGTGCCCGGTGGGATGGCCAATCAGATGAAGTGCCTGTCATCTGATTGCCCATCCCACCTGGCACTAGGTAAACACAAGGTTTTACCCTTTCTCAACGTTTAAAAGAGTTTATCAACCGATATACAACTGGCCCTTAGTCTGCTAAGTGCTTAGTATATAGAATAATACTAATGGCAAGTACTAAGTCCGTGTAAACTAGGCTTAAAACAATCTAAAATAGAAATAAGAAAATTACATATTACAGAAAATAAAATTATTTTAGTTTATAATATAGATTTTATTTATCATAATTTGATTACAAAGAATGAATCAGTTTTTTTTTATGAAAATGATGAGAGAAGGAGTTACATCAAAAAGGTGCAACCCCTAAAGGCCTGGGTTGGCCCCTCCATCGTGAAAAGAAGAAGAAATGATTTTATGAGCTTGGCGGGGGTCGAAGGTATCTGTGGATACGGGTCTTAATAGCTGAAGGTTATAAGTCGAGGGAAAGATGGTGGCAGGGAGCGAATTCCAGTCTCTGGAGGTTGAAGTGATCATAATATTAAATATAATAGAAATAAATTATTTAGTAAAGTGACGCCCCCCCCCCCTCAGTCCTTTGGAGGAAATACTCTTTTGGATAGGATGATTTTGAAGTCATTCTAATAGCTAAACATAAATTTTTAACATTTCATCAATGATTCGGTCAATAACATCGACCCAGGAATCCAAATGCAAGCTTTTAATTTTTGTCCCAATTCTGTTTAGTAAGCTAACGGCTTCACTAACAAAATAGGATTCATTACAATGTAATACTATTTCCGTGAGTAATGGAAATTTCCACAGATTTTCAATAACGTTTTTTTCTGGATTCCATAGAACTAACTTTTTTATTTCTGCACAAAATTCCAAAAATATTCCAAATATGTTAAGCTTGTTTGATGATTCATAATTTCTGTTAATTTAGATATTTCATCATCGTCATTATTAATGGGAAACAAGTTACCTAAAGGATAATTGTCTAAGCCATAGAGTAATATAGAGCGGAAGGCTACCGTATATCGAAAAAGCGCTCTCTAGCGACTGCAGGGCGAAAACTCTTAGTTCTTAAGAGCTATCCAAAGATCATAGAACATTCAAAGCCTTTGTCATAGATAAAAGATACATACCCTTTATGTTATATATATATAAGCGTATTTTTTACTCTTGATAATGTCACCAAAATTTGCCCCGAAGAGAGCGGTTTCCGCCATTTTATTGCCCAATGGTTTCGCCCTGGTCTCGCCAGAGAGCTCTGTAACTCGTATACGCTAAAATACATTGGCTTCTTATGGAGCCTTCCACTCTATATTACTCTATGGTCTAAACTTTTCAAATTGGATAAACGTTTCAAGAGTCTAACACAGCCTGATTCATTTAAACTACGTGCATCGATATAATCGATTTTAGGAGTCAATTTTAACATCCTCATCATGCAGGCTCAATCATCTTTGAGTAAAAGTTCACTGATCGGACATATCCAGTTATGCACTCGCAGGAATTTCAAGCTTTGTGGTTTGTTTGAGAAAAGTAATGAAATTCTCTTTGTTCTCGTCAGACTATACGTGTATAAATTTCTTATATCGACCGTTTCGATATTTGAACAGTATCTCGGTATCAATTCCAAAATGGATTTGAAAAAATCTTTGAGAACTCTTCAATCCTTCAAAGCCTAGAAATTTTGTATTCTCGTCAAGGAAAATATGCAGACAATTCAAGCGGATGTCAATGCTAATGTTTTCTTCAATCGATAAGAACCTCTGAAACAATTTGTACTTCTTCACAGGGAGGATAGAATTTACAATTCTTCTAATCCAGGATTTGATTGGTCTTCCAGACCCTCCAAGAGAATTTAGAACAGCCTATCCAAGTACCCATCTTGTTGTTCGAAAAGACATTATAAGTTCTGAAACATAGTAAGAAGGTCCCCATACAAATTATTCATTATGTTCCTATTTATGTCACTCAATTCGGGCAAAAATTAATAAAAATAAACAAATACTATATGAAGGAAAATGTGTTGATCAAAACCAGAGCCGTAGCGTGATATTAGGCCGCCCGGTGCGAAAAGATAAAATGCCCCCTCCCTCCCCCGTCTTATATTTTTTATTACAATAAAAAAAAATCAAATTAACTTTTAACTAATTTGAAATTTCATACAAACAAATTAGAAAATATATTAAACGACGCAGTATTATTTTTCTTTAGAATAATACATTGTAAGTTTATAAGTAATAAAAATTATTTAAATAAATTGAATGATACTTACTTGAAATAAATGTAGATATATATTTTTATACAACTACGAATATATTACTTTTACACCTTAACCACTCACTCTAACTTACACACACTTAAATATTCTCAAAAAAGGAATGTAAAATGTAACAAAATTGTATTCTCATGTGTGTGACTACTGATATGAGTACTAGGCTCAACTGAAAAATCATCTTTGAAATATATTAGGAAATTATAGAATTATACAAAATTAAATGCATTACTCCATTACTAACAATTTTTTCAAGGTTAAAACAGGATCTCTATTGTTCGGTGCTTTTATCGTTCGCTTTAACATCAATCGAGATAGGGTTCGTGTGTTAAATATGAAAATTTCAATGGTCAATATTTACATACAAATTTAATGCCGAAAGGACTATTGAAAAAAATTTCTATGTAAATATAAAGGACACTTATAATTATGTGTATTCAAAGTTTTAAAAGGATTGCAAGAAAATCGATTTATTGGGGAACGTCCTTAAACCGTTCGGTAACAAAAAATTGACTAAATCACTAATATTTTCGGTAAGCGTGCCGAATCTTGAAAAAGTGTTCACTTTTTCCGCCAGTTACATTTTTAAAAGTGGTCAAAAGTAAAGAAAATCAGGCTTGATAATGGATAATTTTTTTGATATCTTAAGGTAGTTGTTTCACCATATGGGTTTTCTTAGGATTCTTTTGAAATTTAGAGAGATTATTATTTAAATACTTCTGCATCGATTGGTGGAAAAAGGAAATTGATGAACAATATAGTTCCGGAGATATTAAATTCCAAAGATAGTGTTTTTCAGACTCTTATATAATACATTGAACTATACAGGATACCGGAAAATCGTGTGATCCGAGAAAATGAGGCTTTAGGGGGTATATCGACATTATTTAGTCACAATAAAATGCTTACAACGAAAAACTCTACTTCGAAATAGTGGACTTATTGAGTTCGAAGTGTACGACTCCAACATCTCCGGCTCTACAAATACCATCGACTTCAATATTTATAGCCCCCTCCCCTTCACCTTTCCTCAGATTCAATTAGACTTAAGAGTATTACCTACATATTTAATTTTTTTTTTTTTTGCTTTTCGGCCTTTCTAGCCATAAGCCTATTTACGATACTAGTTATATATTTTTTAAAATTTGTCTCTACCCCCGGGGTCAGATTTTGGCTGGATGCCTCGAGTCGGATTCGAACCCGGGTCCCCTGGTTAGCTCGCTGTCATGCTACTGCCTAGCCTATCTGACCCCCCCACATATTTAATTATAATTAAGCAGCTCTTCTTACCATTGTTATAAAAAACTAAACCAACATTAAACAATAACTAATACATTTTTTAAGAAAATTTTAATTCATAGTTACAACACAGTTTCTGAAATAATAATGATTAAATAATGAAAAATGTATAATGAAAAATTTACACTAAAAACAAGCTGGCAACAAAGCATGTATTTAACCTAAAAAGTGGGTTAACTTTAGTTATTTTTTTTTGACGTTTTTTTTGCTTCTGCCATTATTGCAACAGCTTTCAATCGCTTATTAAGAACTGTTTGTTTTATAAATTTCCTTTTATAGAGTACTTTATCTAAAATTTCTATTGAAGGAGACAATAAAAGAGTGTGTCTTCTGCTGGAATTATAAATTTTATTTATTTATAAAGAGACTATAGTTTCGAGGGCTTTGCCCTCTTCATCAGTCTATTACAATGGATTCACAGGAATTAATTTATGATTTATGATTTATTTCATAAATTAATTCCTGTGAATCCATTGCAAAAATTGTTGGAATTAATTTATGAAATAAATCATAAATCATAAATTAATTCCTGTGAATCCATTCTAATAGACTGATGAAGAGGGCAAAGCCCCAACCTATTGTCTCTTTATAAATAAATAAAATGTATAATTCCAGCAGAAGACACACTCTTTATTGTCTCCTTCAATATATAAAAATTCTGCTACTCTTTAAAATTTCTATGATAAAATATATACAAGCTCGTACAATGTTGCCAGATTTGTCAAACGAGCACGGGATTGGCTAGAAGTGGTACATAAACAGCAACAAATTTTGGGCTTATTAATTATTTTATTTTATTTTATTTTATTCGATATACGGGAGTTATCCCAGTTACAATATACATTTTTATACAATAAATCAACAATTTAACAAAACTAAAATACTAATTTATAGTCTTAATTATTTTTATAGAGAAAAGTTTGCGGAATTTAACATAATGTAATGCATTTATTTCTATTATAATTATATTATTTCATTTAAATTGAGTAGGTAAACAATTATTTTTATAGAGAAATTTAACAGACAAAAGTCACATTAATAGATAGATAAATAGTACACAAATAGATACATACAAGTGAAGCTAATATAAAGCATGTAATAATATAATACAATCTATTAGACATTTAATCGTAGTGTGAGCAATATCTTTTGATATCCTCACTATGAGGAGTTTGCCTTTAGCATCACTCTATTCAGCCCTGTATTTTTTGAATAATTAGTATTACAAATGGGGATAAAAAGTTTCGACAATGCGACTGTAATATTGAGGTACTTTGAAATTAATATATTGGAGAATTTCACAACAATCAATCAGACCATTCAACAGTTTGCGAAAGAATATCAAGTCATTTTGTAGTCTACGGGATGACAAACTTTGGATATTTAGTTCGGTTCTTAAGAGTCTAGAAGAATGAATCCTTATTGTCTGTTCTATATACTCTAGCATTAACTTTTTGCTAGTATTGTCGCGAAAAAACTACCTTAAGTCAAACTAATTAAGTCGGCTGAATTCTCAAAGCCTCTTTGGAAAGTTTAATGCATAAATTTCTGTGTGGTCACCGATTAATAAATATATTGACCAACTAGACGAGATGGTTTACATTTTTTTGTTGGTCGAATTCATCAATCGTTCGTCATATTTTATTTATTATACGAACAACAAACAACTAAGTATGAAAGATTCAACTTAGTGCTGGTTCAATTCATCAATCACCGGCTGCAGGGTTGATGAATTGAATCAACTAGGAATTGCAAAGGAGGGAGGGTAAGCCCCATGCTTGCCTAAAGAAGAGCAAAGCTGTGAACGCCGAGCCGAGCATGAGGGGAAAATTCTTGGAATTGAGGGAGGAACGATTGTTGATTTATTTTGACGTGACAACGTCTTATAATTCGATGGAGCCGGCTGCACGCACGAAAAAACATGACTCATGCGGCGTTACCTCGATATTACTGATGGAATGGTATTTTCTTATGACGTTGTCACGTTCAACTATCGTCAGTAAACCGACTTTACAGACAACCGATTTTTTTAGCTACCTTCCGTGTACTGAGGAGAGAGGAAAGCTGGGACCATGAAGGCCATTAACTGCACCTTTTGAATAAATTAAAATAAATTTTGCAAAACATATCCTTTATTTTTTTATCTTCTTTCTCTTCTTCTTATTTTTAAACCTATAGGTTGTTTCTTCCAGAACGTCATACCATCTCTTCAGACGACCTCTACTTCTTATTCCAACCGGCTTGTTTGTCATCACTTACTCTTTACCAGTCGGTCTTCTGGCATTCTTCTCACATGCGCATACCATTCCGCTCTTCTTCTTCTTAACCCATTCGCCCACCTTTTGTATTCCACATTTTTCTCCAATATCTTCACTCTTCATCCTATCGAGCCTGGTCACGTTCATTATCCTTCGTAATGTCTTCATTTCAGTCGTTTCAATAATTGAGAAGTTTTTGCATCTATATATATAAAATTAAGGTTTTGTCTGTACATTGGTCCAAATCACGCCAAATTTTGATTGCACACATTTCAAGCAAAGTTATGAACGAAAACACCCTCAATAAAATTCCTGTCTGTCTGTCTGTCTGTCTGTATGTCTGTATGTTTCCGTGATTTCCGCGGAAAGTTGCTCACGATTCACGTAAAACGGCTGAAGGGATTATTATGAAATTTAATATTTGCATCAGATGTCTTCTAACTTACGTTAACAGCTATATAACGTTTTGATATTTTGACCCCACGGGGGGGGGGGGGGGGGGGCGAACGAATGAAAATTATCAAATAACTCCTAAACTATTAACTCTACGGCAAATTTTATTATGAGCAAAGTTGTAGGGGATGTGATTTCGGACAACTTTTGTTTAAAAAAAATTCCGACCAAAAAAGGGGGAGGGTCAAAATATGAAAATTCTTGCTCTTGGACCAAACTCAACCAAATTTTGTATACATAATCTGTGGGTTACTAGAAGGCTAGAAATGCAAAAACTGGGTGAGGAGGTGGGTACGGGGGTGGAGTGTAGGTTCAGGTGAGGATCCAGAGGCTTGGTGAGGTGGGGTTTGGGAGTGGTGGTGTGGGGCGGGGATGGAGGGCGCGGGTGGGATCCGGGGGATGGTGGGGTGCGGTCGAGTGCGGGATTCAGGTTTGTGTTCAGAGGGGTAGTGGGGTGATGCGGGGGTGGTGGTGTGGGCGGGGGTTGGGGACGGGTTAATGGTGCGGGAGTGGGTGTGCCCCTGGCTAGCAAGAGGGCCGCCGAAGGCGGGCCTTGCAGCTAGTTTGATTAATATAATTTACTCATTTTTTAATATATTTTAATACTAAAAATTGTCAATTATAATTTTTTATAAAACCCACATTATCCACTAAAGATATAAATCTTAATCTTATCTTATCTTATTATATTAAGGTAGTTGTTCCGCCAAATGCGTTTTCTTAAGATTTTTTTGAAATTTATACAGATTATTATTTAAATACTTCTCGGGAAATCTTGGGCAAGATTTTTTATTTTTTTTGAAATTTGACCCCTGAACTGAAAAATGGGGGATTTTTTATTTTGTGGTCTAAAACACAAAAGACTTTGGGAGGGGGGTCAAAAAATGAAAGTTCTTGCCCTTGGAGCAAACTCAACCAAATTTTGTGTACATAATAATCTGTGAGCCTCTAGGGAGATAGAAAAGCAAAAACTGGGCGCGGGGGTGGAATGGAGGGGTGGGGTGCAGGGAACCTGGAGTAGGGGTGGGGGTGGTAAGGGTGCGTAGTGGGGTGCAGGATGGGTGTGGATTCGGGGTTAGAATGGAGGGGTGGGGTGTAAGGGGATCCTGGGTGGGTGTGGGGGTGGAATGGGGAAGTGTGTGTAGTGGGGTGCAGGGTGGGTACGGAGATGGAATGGGGATGAGGTGCGGGGTGTTGGTTCGGGGGTGGGTTGCAGGGGGCCCGGGGTGGTGGTGGGGGTGGAATGGGGGAACGGGTGCATAGTGGGGTGCAGGGTGGATGCGGGGATGGGGGCCCAGGGGACGTAGCTCCCTGACTAGCGGAGACGCCCCGAAATTAATGTTCTTATCGTCCATGCTAAAAATTTTTGATATGTTTAGTTCTTGGGAACTTGGACTTTTAAATAATTGGATCATTGGATGTTAAGTTTTTAAAAGATGCAATGTTTCTTTGTTTATTTTTCGACTTCTTCAGGCAAATTACAAAACAATTACATCAATTACAAATACATGAAATCATCAAATAATATTTCATACTATATTAACTTTTAAGGTTAACCGTAATCGTAAGCAATATGTAGTTCATTAGACCATGTCATGTCAATCACAAATAAACACAATGACATCCTTATTTAAGCTATAAATAAAGTAATTATAATTTTTAGATGAAAGCCACATTATGCACTATAATGGCGGGCCTCTTGCTAGTCGACTTCATAGAGTAATATTGAGTACAGGGCTACCGTTTATCGAAAAAGCGCACTCTAGCGACTGCAGGTCGAAAACTCTTAGTTGTTAAGAGCTGTCCAAAGATCATAGAACATTCAAAGCCTTTGTCATAGATAAAAGATACAATTTCCTTTACGTTATATATATATATAAGCGTATTTTTTACTCTTGATAATATCACCAAAATTTGCCCCGAAGAGAGCGGTTTCCGCCATTTTATTGCCCAATGGTTTCGCCCTGGACTCGCCAGAGAGCTCTGTAACTCGTATACGCTAAAATACATTGGCTCCTTATGGAGCCTTCCACTCTATATTATTCTATGGTCGACTCTTTTATCATTTTCAACTTGAACATTATGTTGTCTTTCTAATCTTTTCTATAATTCTGAACTGAAATAATTTGTTCGTCTCCTCTAGTGTTGAATATCATTATTATTAGATTAAATAGTGGTATAGTAGTGTGTGCCTGAATGTATGTGAAAAGGGCTGCGTAAATCATATTTACAGAAGGGATTTTAAGCTACAAATCTCTCTCTTTAAGCTTCATTCTAAATGGGGCAGACTCTTGTTTTAATTTTCAAAGGTATTCAGCATCAGTGATTTTGTTCCGTAATTAGTGGTTAATTAATGAAAGTAAAAGGGATGGATGGCGGAGATGGGGAGAATCCATCAATCATCTAAATCCTTAGACGTGGTTACAAACTCCCCACGTCAGATGGATAATTCTTTTGTTTGTCTCTTAGACATGGTAAGTCCCTTGTACCTGCTTGCTTTCAACCTCTTGCACTAGCTGATCCAGTGGATTACCCAACGAAAGACATAGAGAAGAAAGAAAGGAACTGCCTTTGAAAAAGACACATTATATAGTACAAATAAAAGACAGACAAATTTATCAAGTGGTTTGAAGAAGTTTTTCAAAGTAATTTTCTAAATGAGATAAAGAAACAAGTTATAAAGCCATTACTTCCAAGCTAGTAATTATCGATAGAGCATTTTCACGTCTTTGTAATTAAATTTAGTGTTCCGTAACAAAAAAAGAAAAAGAAACGGAACATTTATGAGACTTTTGTCTGTCCGACAAACATTAGGGAATTTTCCTAGGGGCGGCGCCAGGGTTGAGCTGAGGTGTGGCGACCGCCCAACCAAATTTTTGTTGAAAAACTGCAATATTTTGCAAAAAAATCGCATTTTTTCCTTCATAAAATGAAAATTACTGATCCTAGGAACTTGATTCCTATCTCATTCTGTAGGAAATTTTATTGACTTGGACCACTTTTTTGATAATATTCATTAGATTTATAGATATCCAGCATTTTCCATGACTCAATGAGGATTCGGATCATATTCTGGAAAATGTAGAATATCTATAAAATAAAAGTTTTTTAACAAAAAAGTGGTCCAAGTAAAGGTTCAAGTCAACAAAATTTTCTAGAGAATGAGATAGAAATCAAGTTTCTAGGAGGAGTGCTTTTCATTTTATGAAGGAAAAACTAAGATTTTTTGCAAAAAATTGCATTTTTTCAAAATTTCAAACTCATTGCGACACGAGGTTACCATTATCCAATTAATATTAAACTTTGTTTAAATTGTAGCAAATCTAATCTAGTTTAAAAATGTATAGAGTTGTTTTTGTTGAAAACGTGCTCCTTCATGGTCAAAATGGGAAAAAATCGAAAAAAGTGCGAGTTTTAGGGATATTCAAAAATGATCCTGGGGGCTGTTTTTTACTAGACCAATTTTGCATTTCTTTTTTTTTTAATCAACGCAAAAATTTGTCTTCTTTAATTTACTATAGAACGGTTATTTATAAAATATGAACTGTTTTCGTCGAGTTATAAGCGAAAAACTGGAAAAAGTCCGAAAATTTTAGGGTTTTCGGCCGCCAAAAGTTGTCCCCCAGACTTTCGAGGTCGCAAACTTAGATTTGGCATACCCACACCATACCAAACGACCCTAAAAAAAATATTTTCCCGCAATTAATATAACCTGAAACCACCCTATTTACTGAGCTATATGGGAAGATAATTTTTTTGAGATCTACATTTTTCAATTTTTACTTTATCCAATGCAAAGCATGGGTAAAGTATTGCAATCGCTCTCGGGGCAAGCGTGGCTTCAAAGGGTCCTCAGGTAAAGACTACGGAACCCATGGACTCAATTAAAGTCACAAATTGTAGTATTCATATAGGTTGAATTTTAACACGTGACGGTTTTGTCAAAAATTACATGGGGTCTCGTCGAGAGGCCAAAAAGGGCGATTTTTTCATTTAGTGCGTGCGTATGGATGGATGTATGGATGGATGTATGTATGGTATGGATGTTATCGCTTTTTTGGCCCACGATTTTTTCCACACCGTTGCACCGATTGAAATGAAATTGAAAACCTACCATTAGTTTAACAAAATGAAGCGCTGATTAGTTTTTGGTACATATCGGCCCACAAACATTAGTACTTTATTTCAGTACTTTTTTAGTTTTTTCTAAATATCTTGAAAATGACTTAACCAATTTTGATGAAATTTAATATCCTAATTAAGTACCTTGGGGACCACAAAAAAGGTTAAATAAAGTTTTTAGTAAAATTATATTTTAAAGTACTTTACTCTAGAGTAAGATGGTACTTTTTTAATTTTTTAAATTCTTTAAAATTTATTCATTTGAAAGTTTTAATATAGCTCATTTAGCCTTGCTTAAGTAAGAATGGATAGGCTTCTCTCTGTGAAATGCTAAAAATTTGGGAGGAATTTTTATGAGTAACCATAGCAACTGCGTTGTTTTCTAATCCGTTACCTTTGCAGAAGACATAGAGGAATCGACTTTAAACCAAAAATAGCGATTGATTCTCATCTAGTACTTGAGGAATAATCATTCTATATTGGATTTTTGACGTTTCGGTTTTTATTAGTAACCATTGCTGAAGACATAGAGAAATCGACTTTAAACCAAAAATAGCGATTGATTCTCATCTAGTTCTTGAGGAATAATCATTCTATATTGGATTTTTGACGTTTCTGTTTTTATTAGTAACCATTGCTGAAGACATAGAGAAATCGACTTTAAACCAAAAATAGCGATTGATTCTCATCTAGTACTTGAGGAATAATCATTCTATATTGGATTTTTGACGTTTCGGTTTTTATTAGTAACCATTGCTGAAGACATAGAGAAATCGACTTTAAACCAAAAATAGCGATTGATTCTCATCTAGTACTTGAGGAATAATCATTCTATATTGGATTTTTGACGTTTCGGTTTTTATTAGTAACCATTGCTGAAGACATGCAGGAATCGACTTAAAATAAAAAATAGCGATTGATTCTCATCTAATACTTGAGAAATATCCATTCTATATTGGATTTTTGACGTTTCGGTTTTTATTAGTAACCATTCCTGAAGACATGGAGGAATCGACTTTAAACCAAAAATAGCGATTGATTCTCATCTAGTACTTGAGGAATAATCATTCTATATTGGATTTTTGACGTTTCGGTTTTTATTGGTAACCATTGCTGAAGACATAGAGGAATCGACTTAAAATCAAAAATAGCGATTGATTCTCATCTAATACTTGAGGAATAACAATTCTACATTAGGTTTTTGACGTTTCGATTATTATTGGTAACCATTGCTGAGGACATGGAGGAATCGACTTAAAATCAAAAATAACGATCGATTCTTATCTAATACTAGAGGAATAACCTTATTGAATTCCATTTTTGATGTTTTGACTATTAATGGAAACCTCTACTGAAAATGTAGAAGAATCGACTTAAAATCAAAAAGACTAAATTCTTTTTTGGTAAACAACTCAAGCTTGAGTTGTTTACCAAAAAGAATTTAGTCTTTTGATTTTAAGTCGATTCTTCTACATTTTCAGTAGAGGTTTCCATTAATAGTCAAAACATCAAAAATGGAATTCAATAAGGTTATTCCTCTAGTATTAGATAAGAATCGATCGTTATTTTTGATTTTAAGTCGATTCCTCCATGTCCTCAGCAATGGTTACCAATAATAATCGAAACGTCAAAAACCTAATGTAGAATTGTTATTCCTCAAGTATTAGATGAGAATCAATCGCTATTTTTGATTTTAAGTCGATTCCTCTATGTCTTCAGCAATGGTTACCAATAAAAACCGAAACGTCAAAAATCCAATGTAGAATGGTTATTCCTCGACTCTTAAATGAGAATTATTTTTGAATTAATGTCAATATGAACTACAAATTGCAAGTGATATCTGATTAATAATAAAGGAACAAACATATTAATATTTCAAATGAATTTGGATAAAGTTTAGCAACGATCCGTTGCAGTTTATTTAAGAATACAATTAATCTCATAGTATAAATAGTTATTGAGATATTGACTGGATTTTTCTAGGGGGGGGGGACATGAAAATCTAGGTCCTTGTAGCAAAGTCTAAACATGAAAAAACTAACCCCTACATGATTATAAACAATTTTATTAAATATTTGATATAAGAGAGGGGCCAGGGTGTATAGTAAAGTCAAGTGGAGTCACGCGTCAGGCGTCACGAAAGAAGCTTAGAGAGGGGCTGTATCTAGTGAGGGGAGAGTCCTGGGAGGGAGGGTAATGAAAGAGCGGGAAAAAAAAGGAGTCTTGACCTTCTTGTTTCATGATTTTATAAGACCTTTTATAAAACTAACAACATTTAAATTAAATATTATATTAAATAATTGAAATGATATAAAAATATTCAAAATTCTTCTTTTTTTTAAATTAAAAATGATGAGAGAAGGAGTTACACCAAAAAGGTGCATCCCCTAAAGGCCTGGGTTGGCCCCTCCCTCGTGAAAAGATGAAGAAGAAGGTTTTTTATGGGCTGGGTAGGGGTCGAAGGTATCTGTGGATCCGGGTCTTAAACAGCTGAAGGTTATAAGTCGCGGGGAAGACGGTGGCAGGGAGCGAGTTCCAGTCTCTGGAGGTCATAGGAATAAAAGAGTTGGCGAAAGCACTTGTTCGATTTTTATCCAATTTGACAGCGAAGGGTGCTGAGCGTTTGAAAACCGCGTGTTTCTCTTAAAGAGGGCTTTAGGGGAGATAATTGATTTCAGTTCGACTGAACAGACACCATGATAGAATCTATAGTACACAGAAAGGGCAGAAACGTTTCTTCGGTGAGCCAGGGAGTCGAGTGAGTTAGTTAGGGCCGGGTCTCCTATTAGTTTAATTGCTCGCTTCTGAATTGCATCCAGTGTGGCAAGAGAATGCTTGGAGGCCTCTCTCCACAGATGAGAGCCATATTCGAGACAGGGACGTATTTGAGCCTTATACAGTTTAAGAAGTTGACTGGGAGTATAATAGCGTCTAGACCTAAATAGGAGACCAAGCTTGCGCGCTGCAGCTTTAGCAGTGGTTGAGATATGGTCATTCCAAGAAAGGTCAGACCCTAGTGTGACGCCTAGCATTGAAATTTTATCCCTCAATTCCAATGAGTTTGAATCGAATAAAATGTTTGGGAGGTTTCTGTCGAAACGCCTAGAAATAAGTCAAGTGAGTTTTCATGAGTTTTTTTGCCATTTTACCTAACTTAAAATACCTTATTTTATTTTTTCTCATCTCGCTATGATAACATTTTTTCTGATTCTATATGATAAATATTTTTCCAAATATCATACATTTAAGATAAACGTACCGGCCAAGTCAAAATGCGGCAAAACAGCTAGACTGACACTTGACTGTCTCTCTTGAGTCTAACTGAGGGCCAGTTGTATGTCGGTTGGTAAAGTCTTTGTAAAAGTTGAGAAAGGGTAAAACATTAGAATTCACCTTGTATCCGGCCGGATGGCCAATCAGCTGACATGCACTTTCTTTGTAAAAGTTGACAAAGGGTAAAACATTAGAATTCACCTTGAGCCCGGCCGGATGGCCAATCAGCTGACATGCACTTTTTGTGTGAAAGTTGACAAGCGGGTAAAACATTAGAATTCACCAGATGACATGCACTCTCATCTGATTGGCCTTCCCGCTGGGCACAAGGTGAATTCTAAGGTTTTACCCTTTGTCAACTTTTATAAAGACTTTACCAACCGACATACAACTGGCCCTGAGTGATTCTCAACCTTTACAAAGCTGCCGCCCCCCTAAGGGGCGGAAAATTTTAGTATGCCCACGGGCGCCCGAATGGCTTGGCGCGGCCCTGCTAGTGTCGCTATATGGTATATATTAATAATGACGAAAAGAGAAGTCTTGTCGTATGCTCTTAACAGGACTACAAGCCAAAAGGAAATAAATAAATCCATTTAATATTAAATAAGCTGTCGTGTTCTGATGTGGCAATCCACTTGACTTTACCATACAACCTGGCCCCTAAAATTATTTATAATCATATAAGGGGGGGGGGTTAGTTTTTGCATTTTTATACTTCTGGGGTCCCACTGATTATGTATACAAAATTTGGTTGAGTTTGGTAAATGGCCAAGATTTTCATTTTTTGACCATACACCCCCCCCCTTTTTGGGCGGTTAGTTTTTGCATTTTTAGACTTCTGGGGTCCCACTGATTATGTATACAAAATTTGGTTAAGTTTGCTCAAATAACCTATATTGTTAATCTTTAACCCCCTTCCACCCCTCTTAATTTTGGGTAGATATACACCAAAATCTAATCAGCTCTTAATCTCAATGGACCAAAACTACTTGTGAAATTTGGTTTCGATATTTAAACTAGTTCGTCCACAAAAATTTGGCAACGCAGACTAACTAACTAACAGACAGGCAACCAGACAACCAGACAGACTAACTAACAGACATTTAGACAAAACAATTATTATCTCAAAAAATATAATTTTTTCGATGTCCACTTATTAGAGCTTTTTTGTAGACCGAAATGCCATGGTTTCGCACAATTTTTTTAATCAAAAAATAATTTTTAAGAAAAAAATAAAAACCGACTTCATAAAAATTAAATGCAACAAATAAAATACACTAAAAGGTATAAAATAATTATTAACTTATTTAGTTACAACTAAACTACGAAATATTAACATGAAATTACTTTTTGTACTCGGTGCCAATGCGATTCATAAAAGGTATATATGTTTGGCACCGACTTAAAAAAGTAATTTCATGTTAATATTTCGTAGTTTAGTTGTAACTAAATAAGTTAATAATTATTTTATACCTTTTAGTGTATTTTATTTGTTGCATTTAATTTTTTTGAAGTCGGTTTTATTTTTTTCTTGAAAAATTATTTTTATTTTTCTTTTAGTGATGTTATTAATAGTGATTATATCATCAGAACTTGACCAAATTAATATCACACCATCCCTAAGATAACCCCTTTCCAATAAAAAAAGAATCATCTAAATCGGTTCATAAACAAAGAAGTTAGGCATGAGCAAACCAAACAAAAAAGGTCTAATACCTATGAAAAAAAATGGGACCAATCGGAAGGTAGACTGAACCCAATGCAAAAAAAATTTCAAAATCGGTTCACAATTGGCGGAGATATGAGGTAACATAGGCACAAAAAAAAAATTCAGTCGAATAGAGAAGCTCCTCCTTTTTTGAAGTCGGTTAAAAATAGTTTCAACCGTTTTTGAAATTTGAGTCTACCGCTAGATGGCGCTAGGATTGGCAATCTGGGGATTCTAGCTTATTTGGAAGACTGAACTAGTGAATTTATAGTTTCAATCGCTGGCAACACTGACTATACATGACAGGTCTATTTTCTTGAAGGTAATTCCCAAACCATTGGAATGTAAGCAAAAAGACTGGAAATTGGAATGCCTCAAATATGCAAACAACACACAATATTTGTAGAAGGTCACCCTTTGAAATACGAACTGTGCAACAAGATAACCATAACCTGAGATTCTTTGGGAACAGGTGATTTGAACAGTATACATTTTATTGCATCTTATTAAATATGAGTTTAGCTTAGGTTTAGGCCATCATTTGAAAATTCTCATTCTAATATTTTTCCAAAACGATTGCTCAAAGAAAAATCATCTAGATTCTTTATTTAAATACACTTTTATAACCTAGAAATTTGATACTCTATATCCGCGGCTCCTAACCTAGGGATAAACCCCAATAAGGTTATCTTATCTATCTACTCTTATTAAATGAGCAAAAATTGTATATATATATATTAGGGTGGCCCTTATTTTGGGTATTTCCGAATTTTTACGCTCGCAGGGGCTCATATGGTTCGAAATAAATAAAAAAATATCCCCCAAGTTTCAACCCCTATCTCAATTTTAACCTGTGCCTCAGAGCGATGTAACTTTCCCATCTAAATAACATGGGATTTTTGGCATTGAACGATCAATTTTTAATTCGGGCCAAAGCAATGGTTTAAAAAATTTGAAACTCTGTAGACTTTATCCTTATAATAGTAGCTACCCTTCAGAATTTTTACAGATTTGTAGCTATTATAACTAACAATAAGACAAACAAGCTATTATAACTAACATATATGGCAGTATTTTATCTAGATATAACTCCAAAATTATAATAACTAAAAATCTGAAAAAACTCTGAAGGATAGCTACTATTATAAGGGTAAAGTTTACAGAGATTCAAATTTTTTGAAATATTAATTTGGCCGGAATAAAAAATTGATCGTTCAATGCCAAAAACCCCATGTTATTTAGATGGGAAATTTGCATTGCTCTGAGGCACAGGTTAAAATTGAGATAGGGACTTGAAACTTGGAAGAAATTTTTTTTTTACTTATTTCGAACCATATGAGCCTCTGCCAGCGTAAAAATTCGAAAATACCCAAAATAAGGACCACCCTAATATATATATCCAATCGGGTTCTTGAAAACGGCTCTAACGATTTGGATGAAATTCACGGGTTAGGAGGGTTTTGTGTTGGATTCGATCTGTCACAGTCTCATCTTCGGCTAAGTTGTTTTTATGGGTTTTTTGTTAATTGAAATAATTATTCACAGGTGGTTGTCTCGATAAAAATGTATAATTACATTTTTATTCAATTTACTTTTAATTATTAATTGGTTTTTTAATTTTAAATCCCACTAATAGATCATTACAAATATTATTATAAATATTAAAAGTTAGACAATTTAATTGATTGATTGGATTGGGATTGGGGATGAAATCGGAAAAGAGGTTTTTTTATTTAATTAGTTTTTTCCTCTTATTAAAAACAAGGACTAAAAAGATGTTGGCAAGCTCAAAAAGATCAAGGACAGTCGATGGTGGGGAAGTAATCTCCGAAGTCGAAGCTCAAATACAATGTATACATTAATTCATGTAAAATAATTGGTTCAATAAAATTAAAAAAAATTAATTGATTAAAAATCGAGTTTTAAATCCCACAAACGTATTTTTTCTAAATTAGAATTTGGAAATTTAATTGTTGAACTCAAAAATTGTTATTTAATTAAAAAAAATTATTATACGGTATTTATTTATATACCTATACATATATATACATAATCTGTGGGCCACTACAAGGCTTGAAATGCAAAAACTGGGTGAGGGGGCGGGGGCGAGGGCGGAATTGGGGTGGATGTGGGGTGGAGGGGTGCAAGAGGTGGGGGTCCGGGGCGAGGGCGGGATTAATATATAGCTTTTAACTTAAGCAAAAAGTTACCGAGCATCGGTTGGTGGCCAGGTACTTTTCATTATATTACGCAGCATCGCTCTATGGGTAGTTTCTATTTTCTTTTCTAGTTTTGTTGTTAAAGCCCAAGTTTGGGCTCCGTAGATGTTGGTATTACGCATTTATTTAATACTTTTATCTTTGATAATGACTTTATATTTTCATTTCAGAATGAATTTAAAAGATGTTACCAAATTAAGAGAAGAATCAGTTTGAGCTGGAATAAATTTTGGCAACTAAAAATAATATATACTTATATATACATATATACATTTGATATATATGTGTGTATGTTTATTTGCATCAAGCAGAGGACAACCTCTTTGTTTTTATGAATCAACAACTCTGCTACTCTCGACAAAATAAAACTTTTCAATTAAACAAGAAATTATAAATGAAGGAATTGAAAAATAGAAAACAATTAATTTTTATGGTGGTAAGTTGTAAAATTATTATGCTTCTCTTGACTTTATTTTGACAATGAAATATTGTACCAAATTATTTTGATTATTTATGTCCATCGATAAGTTAGTAGTTCCGCCAAATGGGTTTTCTTAGGATTTTTTTGAAATTTAGACATATTATTATTTAAATACTTCGGCATCGATTGGTGGCAAAACGATATTTATGAACAATTCAGTTCCGGAGAAATTAAATTTCAAAAATCGAGGTTTTCAGGGTCTTTAACATTGCACTATACGGGATATCGGAAAATTTACATACATATTTAATTATAATTAAGAAACCCTTCTTAACATTTTTATAAAAAACTAAACCAACATTAAACAATAACCAATACATATTTTAAGACAATTTTGATTCATAGTTACAACACAGTTTCTGAGATAATAATGAATAAATAATGAAAAATGTATAAAAAAATTTACACAAAAAACAATCTGGCAACAGCGCATTTATTTAACCAGCGAAAGATCTATAAAGCGTGCATGCGCTAGATTTTTCAAAATTATAATTTTCATAAGGTGTAACGTAGGCGTTGATTACATTTGTTAAAAAATAAAAGGATTTTTATAGAAATTTCTTAACTTTTAAAATGTATTTTATCAGTCATTTTAATATAAAAATATTCAATCTCTCACAATGGTGCCAGATTTGTCAAACGAGCACGGGATTGGTTGGAATCGGTACATAAACAGCAAAAAGTTTTGGGCTTATGAATTATGAATCCTTATTGTCTGTTCTATATACTCCAGCATTAACTTTTTGCTAGTATTGTCGCGAAACAACGACCTTAAATTAATAATGTTGTTATAGGGATATAAGGACAATAGCTTATGCAAATAATTTTTATTTTTTGCCAACGCTCCTTAAGGCTCAAATAAATTAACTTTGCATATTTGTCATTTTATCAATATTCCTTCTTAGCAAACATATCAGGTCAGTCATCAAACAGATTGAAAATATTTTCATTTGCATAAGCTATTGTCCTTAATTCACTACAACAACTTTATTAATTGTACCAAATGTATACTATTTCGAAACGTATAGGAAATGTAATTTCATGATAAAAGGTATTTTGTTGATAGTTATGAGGTGGTCGACCACTTCGTATACTTGGGATCCATGATTACCAACGAAGGAGGGTCTGATGGAGACATTAACCGACGGCTACAACTCGGAAGGTTCACAATGGTCAGACTGACCAAGATCTGGCAGGAAAAACATAACAACTAATACAAAAGTCATTATTGTCAAGACTCTCGTTTTCCCTGTCGCACTCTATGCCTCTGAAACATGAACCCTAAAGAAGAACAACTGCGATCGGATTGATGCTTTCGAAATGTGGTGTTGGAGGAGAATGTTGAGATCCCGTGGATGGCTCACCGAACTAATAAGTCAATTATAGAAGAAGTCCACGCGGATCGGCGTCTCTCTGGGGTGGTACTCGAGAGAGTGGTCATAGATAAAAGATACTGGGAGAGAGTGGTCAACTTCGGCCACCTCACCCGCTCAGATACAGGCTTGGTCGTCCAGGGCAAGGTGGAAGGCAGAACACCAGCAAGATGGGCGGAACAAATAAAGGCCCAACTTGGTATTACGCTCCATGCTGAAACGGCGATGGCCAGAAACAGACCACTCTGGCGGGCTGCAATTTGGAAGACTAGGGCTCTTAGAATATGGAAGAAATGAGGGTCACGACTCTGTAAAGAGGATTACGACATTGAAGAAGTATGCACTTAGCTAATTTTTCTGAAAAATGTCACTTGTACCCCTATGCTTCTGATCCCCTCAATTAATATAAGTCAAAAATACACACTACACCATTTTCTTTTCTTTTTTTCAGTAATTTAAGCCAAAGGCACTACACAAAACTACAAAAGTAGCCGAACTTCAGAATGACTATCCATCGACAGAGAGCAATATTGGTCCAGCTAGAGGCAATTCCTCAAACGAACGATGGTAAATATTATTCTTTTGCTCATCCAAGTTCACATTTCGTGTGAATACCACGACGTACACCGCTGTAAAAGGCGAAGATTTGCTTCTCTACAAAAAGCGAATGTGTGGTTCTACTTTAAGGCATTGTCAGTATAGACAATGTATGAACAATATAGAGTAAATTAAGTATTTATTATGAGAGATTTCAAGTTGCCGATAGAAATAGATTTAAATTTTCTTAGAAAATCATAAGAGAGTGTCATCTATTAGGTCCGATGGAATGAATTATTTTTATAAAAATAATCATTTTGGAAAAGTCCATTCCTAATAGATGACACTCTCTTATGATTTTCTAAGTATTTATTGCTTTTTTAAATTATAATTTTATAACTGAAGATTGAATGGAGTCAGACCAAGGATGAATAAAAAGATGATTTCCAATATTTCCCATTAAAAGATTTATTGGAATTTTCTCTTTCAAAACTTTTAAACAGTCAATGAAGGAAGCCCTTCGAACTCTGAAAAAGGAAAGAAGGGTCCTCCGGAGCGTCGGTTCAAAAGTTAAGAAATAAAGTTTCCAATAAATCATCTTCTTTTATTGGGAATCATCTTTTTATTTAACTTATGTTGATTAATGTCCATTATAATTAGTAGATTAAAAATTCACAGTTCTTTGGACAATGTTTTTTCATTGAAGCTCTTCTTCAATTTTTGTACAACGTTTCGTCTCTCTCGAGAAGTCTCGAATTGAGTACTTGAAAAAGTCTCGAGAGAGACGAAACGTTGTACAAAAATTGAAGAAGAGCTTCAATAAAAAAACATTGTCCAAAGAACTGTGAATTTTTAATCTACTTTTTATTTAATCTTATTCTGCCTTCCAGTCAATCCTCAGTTTTACATTCATCTGAGAAAAAACATCTAATATCTCATTTTAAAAAATTAAAACCTGGACTGTTTTTATTTAATTATGTATTGAAATGTTTCTGCCATCCTTAATATTTTTTTGAATCGCTTTTTTAAGATCTCTCTAATCTTTTTATAATCTAAACAGCCCCCTGGACTCTGTAGTGGGTTTGAAAAATAATAATTTAATAAGATTGGAGTAATTTTTGGAGACGGACTGATAAGTGAATTAAGTGGATATTGATGAGGCAGTCCAAAAAAAAAGAAGAAGATAATTTACACTATCTTTTTATTCATAAAACCGACGTTTCGGAGGCTATTCCCTCCTTCTTCAGGGTTTTGAAAAGTCAGTGAAGGAAATCCAATGCGGCATTCCCCTCTGTCTCCTCTTTCAGTGGCAGTAACAATAATATCTTGTATTTCATTCTCAGCAGAATTATAATGTAATAATGATAGCCTCCGAAACGTCGGTTTTATGAATAAAAAGATAGTGTAAATTATCTTCTTCTTTTTTTGGACTGCCTCATCAATATCCACATAATAATTTAAATTTCCTAATTTCAATCAATTTTATTTTTCATGAATTATTAGTGGGTTTTAAAAATAAAACAATCACGTCAGCGTCGGTCGTCGCGAAAGCCGATTATAATTAATTAGATTAATTAGATATAGATATTATAAAAAATTTAAAGGATCTAGACCCACGGCAGTGTGTCAGCCAAACTCGGAAAAACGGCCGACGCATCGGCCATGTGTATATTTATACGAACCATTTGAAGCTACTTTCGACCCCCCCCCCCCACATAACTCAAAAACTATTAGACTTAGACACTTGAAATTTTGCATGCCTAATAAGACCCACTAGAACACATAGAATCCCAAATTTCATGAATAAATCTAATATAGTTCTTGAGTTATTAAGCTCTGAAAAGTGCCATTTTTAACACTGACTCACTCACTCACTGACTGACTGACATATCAAAAACCTAAAGTACTTCCGCTGATCCTATAATGCTGAAATTTGGCATACTGGTAGAGTTTGAGCTACAATTAAAGGGAAAAATCGAAAAAGCGAAACTTTCCCTTTTTCAGGACCTAACATGAAGGAGTGAAATTGATTATAGGCTTACTTAACATATAGTGAAAATACAATCAATCTAGAATTCTGAAATTTGTCATACTGGTAAAGCTTGGAACATTATCAAAGGAGGAAATTGAAAAACCGAAACTTTCCCTTCTTCGGGGCCCGAAATGAAGGGTGAAATTTATGAAAAACCGACCGGGTTTTTAACAGATATTTTATAAGAAATAATTAATAATTATTAATATAAATGTTTAAATCTAATTATTTAGATAAATTAAAGGATAAAACTTTTCAAAAATTAATGATATCTGACCAAAAACATCAATGTGAAAAAGGGGCCAAGTTCGGTACAAACGGCTTCGCCGACAAAAGAGTAGAGATCTAAACGGGGGTACCAAGTTCCATAGCAGTTGCTTAAATCATAGCTATAGGGAAGAACAACGATCTTCAATTGATTTAAAAGAAAATTTGTTACGTTCTTTGATATTAAATTTAAAACTTGCCAAGTTTTATATCCAATTAAATTGTTTGTAGTATAAACTATGTAGATAAATTTTAAACTTGTATTAAATATCATCAACGTTAAACGTAATTTATTGACTATTATAACTTGCAGAGTAATAAATTTAATATCAAAGAACGTAACAAATTTTCTTTTAAATCAATTGAAGATCGTTGTTCATCCATATAGCTATGATTTAAGCAACTGCTATGGAACTTGGTACCCGTTTAGATTTCAACTCTTTTGTTGGCGAAGCCGTTGGTATCGAACTTGGCCCCTTTTTCACATTTATGTTTTTGGTCAGATCTCTTTATTCCCCAATAGATTTATTCCCATGACTCTCTCTCTTCCTTCTTCTTTTTTGCCCAACTTAAATTTTCAATAGTAAAGACCCAGGTGCACAGATACATTTGTCTCTAACTTTTTGCTCTATCACTCTACCTTCTCATCTGTAATGTCTTTTAAGGTTGCATCTTTTTGGTGCACACATTCGATAACATTAAAATTAAAGATATTTTGAATTGATATATTTATATATATCTACATATCTATACAGTATGATTCACGGTCGATGGCACGTTAGACGTTTATGGAAAACGGAACGCAGGATTTTTCTTAAGCACCTTATATTTTCTTACCTGTTCTATCGATCTAAAATATTTTCAGCATTGCGACGTTTCGGCTTCCATTGAAAAGTAGTAGCAACTTTATTTTTTAAATGGAACACTCCAGTATATTAACACGTTTTTAAAAGCCCTTTTATTAAAAATACTTTTTGTTAATATTGTCCTATATCTATCTCTATCGGTTTTCGAGATAAAAATAATTTGTATTAAATATGGCCCTAATTAAACTTAAATAAATTAGTGTTCTCAATTTATAAAAAAATTGATATTTTGCGTGGTAGTTTAGACACACCCGAAGTATTTAATTTACGCCGAAAAATCGAATCCATATTATACAGGGCATGCTAAGATTACTATTATTTCAGTTATTCATAAAAGGGGTCAAAAGTTCGTTTTTTCAAATGAGACTCCCTCTGTATATTACTCAATAAATTGAAAGACGAAGAAAAATGCTTTAAGACGATATATCATGTCCCTATACCTAAAACATCACGTTTTCTTTTTCGTGAAAAATTACACTTTAATGAATTTAATTTTAACTAACCATGGCAATATCAAGCTTATGAAAGTTTCTTGACTATTTATACGTAACTTATAAACAGTTTATTGACGATGTTTAAAAAAAATCTCCCAAAATAACCGCAAATATTGATTATTCAAACGAAGTTCTTATGAAATTATTTATTTATGTCCCAATTCGCGTGCCCCTCTTTTTAAGATGGTGTACAAATGTAAAACATAACTCTATTATTATTTTTTTTATTTTTACAGATAACAGATTTGCATTGGAAACTTAAATGTTTGAAATTTTCTTCGCTGTTTAGATCGCATCCTCAGCTATTCGATTCCAAAACGTCAATCCACTTCATCTGCTCCGGAAAGGATCTCTTCTCTGATTTTTGCCATCAAACGTATTGACGAGAAGACTTTATATATTGATTATGTATATATATATGTATAAATGCATATGTCTTTCATGACAGAATTAATTTGGAAATGGTCCTTTGTCCCTCAAGAATTGTTTTTCCTCTTTTTGCCATTTCTTTATATTTTTTCTTGAATGTATTATTTTTATTTATTTGACCCTCTACTAGAAACTCAACGGCTATTCCCTTAAGAGTTTTGTGCAGGCAGAAGCTAGCCTTTAAAAATATATTATTTATACTTTGATATATGTATGTCATTACATATACAGACAATTTAAAATATTCTATACTTGTACTTATAATGTCTTTTTGTTAACAAATAACAAATATCCTACCTATATTATTTTATGTATTTCAAAATATCAATAATACATTAAAGGAATAGTAGGGAGCTGGACATGACCTTAAATTAAATACAAGTATTTATTTAAATACGCCAAACGTTTCGTTGCTGATTTGCAACTTCTTCAGTGCCTGAAATAGCGAAACAAAGCCGTTAGACATCTTTTTATTAATCAATTATTTCATTTTTACAAAAGTACAATGGTAAGTAAGGTTAGTTTTTCTCACCTCATTTATTAAACTTATTTGTCTGGAGTTTTAACTAAGAGAAAAACCATTTTCAAACAGTATCCTTACAATTCACTCAATTTTATCAAATAATATAAAACATAAACTTTTTAAAACAATGTAATTGTTTCCTGTCAAAATAATTAAAAGAATCAAATTGAACAAAGAAATTTTTATTTATTATGTACTATCAGATTTCTTATTAAGAAGTGCATTTATTTTTATATTATTTGATAAAATTGAGTGAATTGTAAGGATAATGTTGAAAGCAAATTTATTAAATAGACAGTATTCGTCTGTTTTTGTAGCTCTAGAGGAGGGTGAGTTAGTTGATGGAGGTTCTAGTGATAGTCAGATGGAGGATTTAGTCATTTTGGAATCGGAGGTAATCTTAGGTATTAAGGGGCTAAAATCAGGAAAGGCATCGGGGGAGGATGAAATTAATAGTAATCTCTTGAAATTTGTAGTGGATAGTATTTCAAAATTTTTATGTTTACTCTTTAATAGTTGTTTGGATGAGGGAACTATACCTATTGGTTGGAAAAGAGCGTTAATTATTCATGTTTATAAAGGGGGAGATAAGAGCTTAGCTTGTAATTATAGGCCAGTGAGTTTGACAAGTCTGGTGGACAAAATTTTAGAGAGGTTGGTAGACTCCCATATCCGCTCGTATTTGGAAGGGCAAGGATGGTTCTATCATAGGCAACATGGTTTTAGAAAAAATTATTCCTGTAATTCTCAATTAGTTTCTTTTATTCAGGATTTACAGGAAGCTTTTGATGAAAAGTCAATGTGTAGGTGCAGTATTTTTGGACTTTTGCCAAGGCTTTCGATAAAGTCAGTCATAAAATTATTTTAGAAAAATTAAACTCGTCAGGGTTGTCTTTTAAGTTAATTAAATATATTCGGTGTTTTCTAAGGGAAGAACTCAAATTGTAAAAGTGGGTAATGGTCTTTCTGATAGAGTAGATGTCACGTCTGGGGTGATTCAAGATAGTGTTCTGGGTCCTCTTCTTTTTCTTATATATGTAAAGGATTTGCCTTCTGTAGTGCAATCATCTATTAGGCGTTTCGCGGATGATTGTGTCGTATATAGAGTAATTGATAATGATTCTGATAGGCTTATTTTACAGAATGACCTGGATCAAATTGAAGGAAGGTGTAGATCCAATTCAATGGAACTAAACCATTCCAAGTCAAATTTGGCTATAGATTTAGTACTAGAAATCTGGTTAGTCCTCAAAATTATTATATTAATGAAAATATTATCAATGAATATAAATTTTATAAATATTTAGGCATACATATTCAGGCAAATTTAAAGTGGGATATGCATATTAGTTATATAGTCAATAAGGCTTATAGGAAATTGGGGATGTTTGGTAGAATTTTGAAGGGTACATCTAGAGAAGTTAAGTCAAAAGTTTATTTAACTTATGTAAGACCTAATTTAGAGTATTGTTCTGTTGTTTGGGACAAACATCCGCAACGATTAGAGAGAAAAATTGATATGGTACAAAGGAGGGCGGCTAGATTTGTTTTTGGTAAATTTGATAGGTTTAGTAGTGTCACTTCAATGATTAATGAATTAGGATGGTCTAGCTTATTGGAGAGAAGAGAATGGGCTAAATTGAAAGTGATTTTCAAAGCGTATAAGGGTTTTAGGAGTTGGGAGGAAATAACGAATAGATTTCAGGAACCAAGTTATTTAGGTAGAGCTGATCATAGAAAAAAGATTCGTAAGCCAAGATTCTTGAAAAATATCGGTTTACATTCATTTGTAGGATTTGGCATTGATTTGTGGAACAATCTGTCTGTTACTACTTGGGATTATAGTCCTCTGCCCCCTATGATTAAATCAATTATAAATTTTATCAAGTCCTAATGTCCTAGAGTTGTGCAAAATTTTATTTAGTTCTCACAAGCAGAGATTACCTGAGGTATAGAGAGGTCATACCATCCTTGTTAAGGTTTTGACCAGGTTTCCTTAACAACTTATGGCAATTGTCGGGATGGCTAATGCGTCGTTTGCTCCTGGTATCGCGTTTTTGCGCGGAATTATTTAAATTACGTTTTGTCTTTTGATGGAAATCTATGATCATGTTATTTGTTAATGAGCATACATTTCTATTTTTTCTTTTTCTTGTTTGTTAATTGTTAATTTCTTTTAATTGATTTGTATTTATGTTTATTAATTTCTGTAGTTAATTTGTATTGATGTTTTGTTGACCTAGACACCGAGGACTTGTGCCTCTAAGCAGGTCGAGTAATAAAGATTTATGTATGTATTTAAAATGGTTTTTCTCTTAGTTAAAACTCCAGACAAGTAAGTTTAATAAATGAGGTGAGAAAAACTAACCTTACTTACCATTGTACTTTTGTAAAAATGAAATAATTGATTAATAAAAAGATGTCTTTGTTTCGCTATTTCAGCCACTGAAGAAGTTGCAAATCAGTAACGAAACGTTTGGCGTATTTAAATAAAAACTTGTATTTAATTTAAGGTCATGTCCAGTTCCCTACGATTCCTTTAATTAATAATCATGGACACGAATAAAGAAATATAAATAATACAATTCTTCAATTATTACAATCAGATAAAGGTTTATTGATATTTTAACGTTCTGGGAAAAATTCTCCTTTTCAATGAAAGTTTTTTTAGAATATAATAGCTTTTTTTGAAAATAATAAAGCAACACAATTAATAAACTAATTATTTTTAAAAAGCAACTAGGTACTTACATTCTAAAATATTTTAATTGGATAAGGGAAAATTTCTTCCCAAACGATTGAAACATTAATAAACTTTTTACTTGACCATACATAATTAAAATCTGTGTTTTGAATATTAATAATATTTCACAAAGTACAGGGTTGAACTTAAAATTAAAAATTACTTAAAATTAGAGTTATGAAATATTGAAATTAACAGAAATAAGGTTTTACTTAAATCTATTTACAAAAGAAATAAGCTGTTTTAAAATACAAGAAAGTCATACAATTGATAGAATGTTATAGTTAATAATTAAATGATTAAGGTTTAATGAAAATAAGAAGCAGTGTTATATGAAATAAAATTAGTGAATGATGAAAATTTTTATATGTTAAAGTGGTACTCAGCAGTTGTTGAAACGGAGATGGGAAAATTTCCGAAGAAAATAAGATGGCTTCAGTAAGCTGGGATGAATTTCTTTCCAACTAGAAAATTGGTTGATTGCCTTAATCAAAACAACCAAATGAATCTCTCAATACCAATGGATCGATCAAGAAGAAATAGAAACACAACGCGTCAAAGAAAATATTAATTTTAAGCAATCGTGATCCACCAATTTGGTCACTAGAAAAGATTCGTTGTGTACGAGAGAAAAACAAAAACATAATTAAAAATTAATTGTTTAATTAATGAATCAAGGCCTAAGCTGCGAAAAATGAACGAGGAGAGGATTAAAAAAAAAAGAAATTCCATAATTCATATAGACAAAAGGTATTAGTTTGGATTCGGGGATCAGTAGCTTAGTGGATATGGGAGGTAAACCTCTTATGACAAAGCATTACAGTACATATGCAAAGATCCCGGGTTCGAGCCCCGGCTGATCCTTTTGTCTGTAATAAAAATAATCTTTTCTTCGTTCCCTAAATTTGAATAATTAAAAATATTCCATTTCATCGGATTTAATAGATGACATCATCTTAGGATTTTCTAGTAAATTTGAATCTATTACCATCTGAAAATTAATATCTTTCAAGAATAAATAGGATACTCAAAAAAATTGAGAGATGGTTAAATGTCAACAAACTTATAATAAATTGTGCAAAGTCTAAAGTAATGATAATGGGTGCTAGTGGGGAAAACATATCTCCGGTTTGGCTGAGTGGTGTGAAACTGGAATATGTCGACTCTATAAGGTATCTTGGTGTTATTGTTGATGACAGGTTGAATTTTAAAATGCATTTTAATGAACTAATTAGAAGTATAAATGGAAAAGTTAATTATTTTAATAGAATCAGCAATAACTTAAATATGAATAATAGAATTGCAGTTTATAAGAGCATAATTAATCCCAATTTTTACTATTGTCCTACAATCTTATACTTTGGTATAAAAAATAATATAAATGAGCTACAGTTACTACAAAATAAGTGTATGAGAACTATTTTGAAATGTGATAGATATACACCAATTAGAACCATGCTGGAATGCCTAGGTTTTTTGAATGTAAGTGATTTCCTGTAATTACAAACATGAGCTTTGTCTACAAATTGTATCACAGGGAATTACCACAGTATTTAGAATTCACAATAGTAAATGAAATGCATGAACATTATACCAGGTATAATGATAGGATATATGTACATAAGGTAAATAGAGAATTGACGAAAAACTCACTGTATTTTAGAGGGCTTGAGGAATTCAATTCTCTGCCCTCTGATGTAAAAAATTCAACTAATTTAACTTTATTTAAAATAAAATTAAGGAAACATATTAGTGATAATTGAAAAATTTTACATAGACATTAGAAGTTAAGTTAGAAGAACTTAATTGTAATTATGTAGTATAATGTAATATATATGTATGTAAATACATTTAAATTTAAATAAATAAATAAATAAACAATTACTTATTATTGAACAATTTTAGAATTAAGGATTAAATTTTTATTAATGGCATTTATTTTATAACTTCTCTCTCCTGTCTTTTGGTTTTAACCATTCTGCATAAACTTTACTTAAATTTACATTGTTTCCGTCATTCATATATGATTTTACTCATCAGCATATCCATATGGTTTTCTTACAATCGATTTCTTTACAAGCTTTAACTATCTGGGAGTTAGATTTTTAGCAGACGAAACCTTAAGGAAGAAGTAACTTCGCAAGTCATCAAAGGAGCAAAGATTTCGGGCTATCTATCCAATCTAGTTTGGAAAAATAGTTTATGTTTGCCGAAAGTAAAATTCGGATATATAAGACCTGTATTCACCTGATAATAACGTATGCGGCGGAGTCCAGGGCAAACACAACCGGTACAAAGCAGCTTCTCCGGGCAACAGAGATGAGAGTTGTAAGAGCCATCCATTCGAAGACCCTGGATGATAAAATCCGCAGCGAACACCCCAGGCAAATAAGCGATCTTCAGGACAGTCGATTGGGTTCATGTAAGAAGAAGATTCCCATGTAGACAGAATGCAAGAAGAACGTCTTCCGAAAATATTGGCAAAAAACCGTCCCCAGGGGGGGTCAGAACCCCTGTCTCGAATACGGCTCTCATCTGTGGAGAGGAGCCTCAAAATATTCTCTTGCTACCCCTTGATGCATATTCAGAAACGAGCCGTCAGGCTAATTGACGATTCTACCCTCACCGACTCCCTCGACTCGCTGGCTCATCGAAGAGATGTCTCTGCCCTTTCCCTTTTCTATAGATACTATCACGGCAGGTGCTCTGATGAGATAAAATCAATAATTCCCCCCAAAGCATGCTTTGCACGCAGCACACGTTTTGCCGACTCCCAACACTCTTTTGCGGTCAAATTGGAAAAGTGCCGGACCACTTCATTCGCGAATACATATATCCCCATGACTTCAAGGAACTGAACTCTCTCCCAGCCTCTATCTTTCCCAGCACCTATGATCTTCAAACCTTCAAAAACCAGGGTGCATAGACACCTACGTCTACACCCTCTCACTTAATCAACTTTCCCTTCTCTTCGGTAATGCAAGGGTCTTTCGAGATCCATAGGGGCTACATCTTTACTGGTGCACCCCTTCTTGCATTCGATTGCATTAAAAAAAAAAAAAAAAAAAAAGAACCCGTTGAAGACCAAAAAACGATGAAATGAGAGTTATGACTCTGATGACTGAATGGAATATGTTGGAGAAACAGCTGTTCACACCTATATAGAAGAATAAGAAGAAGAAGAAGATTTCTTTGTTTCTTTTTAATATAATTCATCAAAGTAAAACCGCGCTCGCAATCCGCACTACTGGCCAGAAAAGTGCCTCTGATATCTAGTAATTTGGATAGATCTTTAAATTGTTCGTTATTCAAACTAAACATAACCATTTCTTCAAAATCTTTTATTTGTTTAATTTTAATTTTTCCCCACACTGCATATTTAAAATCGTTATACTGTTCGCTTATAACAGATTTATCTGTAAGAAAAGCATTATATTTTAAACACAATTTTTCAATTTCCTCTAGTCTAATAAAAATCGCAGGATACTAAACTGGAAACATCAGAGGATATCCAATCTTCTACTTCATCCGTTGGAAACCTTTCTTCCAAATTTTCACATAATAAATTAATAAATTTTAATGGTCACTACACTAAATAAGCCTCCGATATGTCGGTTTTTGAATAAAAAGATAGTTTAAATCATCTTTTTTTTTTAATTTTTGACTGCTTTATCAATATCCACTTATCAGTCTGTCTCCAAAAACTAATTCAATCTTATTGAGTTTGAAACTCTTACTATTTAAAGGAAATGTAGTAACTTTGTATCAAAAATAATAAAGAAATGAATGGACAATTTACTCAAATTTATACCACGAAAAGGTTATTTCACTATATGTAATTAGTCCAGTCAACGAACGCTCAAAAAGGGGGTATTGAAAACATTTTAGAGGAGAGAATTTTTTTCTTATGGAATGTGTTTGGGCTAGTTAGGAGGTAAAAATACTAAAAGTCCCCAGTCCTAGCTACCGGGCTTAGGGGTGGAAGGGGGGTGGAAATGTCCCGTTTTTGGTTTTTTGCTTATATCTCAAAAACGGTGGGTCGTAGGGAAAAAGTTATTCTTAGCAAAATAAAAGCTTATAATATTTTCTACAAGATTGCTTCTATTTAATTTTTCTCTATTCCTTATGGTTTTTGAGATATTCGCCCGCAAATATTGTTTATGTATGAAAAAAATAAAATTTCCTATAATTTTTCGTCACATTTTTGTCTCTATCACCTCAGCCTTTCGTTTTAGAGTAAAAAGTCCTCAGAAAAGAAGTGTAGAGCATTCAGTTTACTTTAAAAATGATATACATTTATGATAAATAATTAATTTAGAGAAACTAGAAACAAGCTAAAGAAAAATCATTATGCTTCTACAAACGAGAGAGAAAAGAAAAAATGAAAATAAATAAATATTTGAAGAATTAGAAAAAATATATTTTTTTCTTTGATCATTTAAAAATATATGTAGGTATAGGATTGCAGGAAAATGGGGTCTCCAACTCTCTACGCCATAATAAAGTTTTCGTGAGAATATAATTTAAATCGCAGTAAACTGCAACGGATAGTTGCTATACTTTATCTATAGTCATTTTAAAATCCATGCTTCGCTATAGATAAAGTAGTCAAAAATTATAGTGAATTTGTAAGTGGACTACTAGTCCGTAAAATTATCTAAATAAATAAATAAATAAAAATATAGAAGCTCAGTATGTTGGCTACATCTCAATTATTCAATCCTTTATATCTCAATAGTTAGTTTTATTAAATTATCTTTATTTAATAAAATATTAAGCATTTTATTCTGAATAAAATGACACCTTAATTTTGAAAATCGGTTTTCAATTAATCGAGCTATGATGTTTTTTATTGTCATTATTATAGGTTAGTCATAGTTTTTTTATAATGATATTGATACAAGAAGTTGCAGCAAGAAGGTACAACCTCTGTAGTCCGTGGTGGACCCTTGTAACGTGAAGATAAGGGGAGATTTAGGGATTGGGTAGCAGTCGAAGGTATCTGTGGATGCTGATTGGATGAGATAAAATCGGCCATCATCGAATTTTGAATATTTGAATATAAACTTTATTCATTTTCCAATGCTGCCATCTTACATCGATTTGTTCAACTCGCTTGTAATTATGAAAATTCAAACAATCGGAGTTTGGAATCCACCACCATCTTTTTTTCATTTACTCAAAAAATAACTAACCATAACTAAAACCACCATAACTAGGTTAATAATTAACCAACTTGCAAAAATAAGGTGTCATTTTGTTTATAATCAAATTATTAAATTTTTTTTAAATATAAGATAATTTAAAAAAGAAACCCTCGACCCCCAACCCACGAACCCCCCCCCCTCCCACCCCTCTCGCAGCACCCCCCGGACCATGCACCCGTGCCGAACCCCCGCCCCACCCCACTACGCCTCTGGACCCTCACCTGAACCCCCCACTCCACCCTGCATCCCCGTGCCCTCCACCCCGCGAACCCCCCCCCCCTCCTATCCCCCCCTGGACCCCCCGGTCTTCAACCCCCCTACCCCCCTACTCCGCCTTACTCCCCTCCCACGCACTCCATGCCCTAACCCACCCCGCACCACAAAATTTGGTTGAGTTTGCTCCAAGGGAAAGAATTTACATTTTTTCACCCCTCCCTCCCTTTTTGGGTGGTTTTTTAAACAAAAGTTGTCAGAAATCAGATCCCCCATAACTTTGCCTGTGATAAAATTTGCCGTAGGGTTAATAGTTTATGAGTTATTTGATAATTTTCATTAGTGCGCCCCCCCAAACCCCCTTTTGGGGTCAAAATATCAAAACGTTATATAGCTAAAACGTAAGTTAGGAGACATCTGATGAAAATATGAAATTTCATAATAATCCCTTGAGCCATTTTTTACGTGAATCGTGAGCAAATTTTCGGAAACCACGGAAACATACACACATACAGACAGACCGACAGGAATTTTGTTGAGGGTGATTTCGTTGATAACTTTTCTTAAAACGTGTGCAACCAAAATTTGGCGGGATTTGGAGCAATGTACAGACAAAACCTTAATTTTATATATATAGATTACAATAATATTTCTTCATTCTTATTGATTCTTTGCTAGGTATCTATCTCATTTCTTTTTGATATTATTAGTCTGTCTGTATTTATTTATTTGTCAAAATCTATCTGAACCAGCAGTGAATTCTAAATGGAACAAGCTTATGTCCATAAAATTCAACTCTCCACCTTGTTTGTTTGTTTCTATTTCTTATCGATTTTAATTTTTTTCTCATCTTTTTTTCCCTTTTTCCTCTTTTTCTATTTCCCTAAGGGATCTTCGATTCTTTTGTTCCCTCCAGAGATTTCATTCAATTCAAGAGTTGTCAAGATGTGATTGTTTCGAACTTGAAAGACATTCTCTCGTTTCTTTAATATATAGTCAAAAATTAATTATGTGTCTCGACACTTAGACGTTTTTCGATAATTCTTTTTTTAACCGACTTCAAAAAAGGAGGAGGTTCTCTATTCGATTGAATTTTTTTTTTTTTTTTTTTTTTGTGCCTATGTTACCTCATATCTCCGCCAATTCTCAACCGATTTTGAAAATTTTTTTTGCATTGGGTCCAGTCTAGCTTCCGATTGGTCCCATTTTTTTTTCGTTTTTTTTTCATAGGTATTAGACCTTTTTTAATTAGGTTTGTTTAGACCTAACCTCTTTGTTTATGAACCGATTTCGATGGTTCTTTTTTTATCCGATAGGGGGTGTCTTGGGGATGGTGTCATATTAATTTGATCAAGTTCTGATGATATGATCACTATTAATAACATCACTAAAAAGAGAAAAATAAAATAATTTTTAAGAAAAAAATAAAAAACCGACTTCAAAAAATTAAATGCAACAAATAAAATACACTAAAAGGTATAAAATAATTATTATCTTATTTAGTTACAACTAAACGACGAAATATTAACATGAAATTACTTTTTGAAGTCGGTGCCAAACATATACCTTTTATGAATCGCACTCGACGGATCTTACTTAGTACGTTTGGCGGGTACGCTCGCTTATAGGTATAGTTTGTTTGGCACCGACTTCAAAAAGTAATTTCATGTTAATATTTCGTCGTTTAGTTGTAACTAAATAAGATAATAATTATTTTATACCTTTAGTGTATTTTATTTGTTACATTTAATTTTTTGAAGTCGGTTTTATTTTTTCTTAAAAATTATTTTTATTTTCTCTTTTTAGTGATGTTATTAATAGTGATCATATCATCAGAACTTGACCAAATTAATATGGCACCATCCCTAAGATACCCCCTTTCAATAAAAAAAGAATCATCGAAATCGGTTCAAAAACACAAAGTTAGGCCTGAACAAACCTAACAAAAAAAGTCTAATATCAATGAAAAAAAACGTGACCAATCGGAAGCTAGACTGAACCCGATGCATATTTTTTTTTTCAAAATCGGCTCACAATTGGATGAATCGCACTCGACGGATCTTACTTAGTACGTTTGGAGGGTATGCTCGCTTATAGGTATAGTTTGTTTGGCACCGACTTCAAAAAGTAATTTCATGTTAATATTTCGTCGTTTAGTTGTAACTAAATAAGATAATAATTATTTTATACCTTTTAGTGTATTTTATTTGTTGCATTTAATTTTTTGAAGTCGGTTTTTATTTTTTTCTTAAAAATTATTTTATTTAGGGTTCCATTTAAAAAATAAAACAGGACTCTATTAGTGTAGCTATAATGTTTGTCTTTCTGTCAGCCAGAACGTCGTAGCTCGTAATTTAAATCTGGCCCAAAACATAAATGTGAAAAAAATTCTATATTATAAATTCAATATCAAAGAACGTTACAAATATTCTTGTAAATCAATTGAAGATCGTTGTTCATTCCTATAGCTATGATTTAAGCCACTGCTATGGAACACGTTCAGATCTCAACTCTTTTGTCGGCGAAGCCGTTTGTACCGAACTTGGCCCCCTTTTCATATTTATGTTTTTGGCCAGATTTCATTAATTTTTGAAAAGTTTTATCCTTTAATTTATCTAAATAATTAGATTTAAAAATTTATTCAGGAACAGTGATTATTTGATTCTTATAATATTCTTTATAATCAGGAACGAGAAGAAGAGAAAGTAAGAAGATAAAATAAAAAGAGGAAAGAAAAAATAACCATCATTCTATAAGGACTCAATCTTCCTACTGTGATTCAAAAAGCCTCGTTCCTGATTAAAAATTTATATTAATTTTTTTGCAACGAAATTTTCTCTGGAGAGAGACGGACTGGTAGAAATTTTAATTGAAAGTAATGGAAGGCAGCCCAGAGGTAGTGAGGAGAGAAAAATTAACACATATAAAATAAGGTGTAATTTATTGGAATCCTTCCTCCTTTCCTTTCAAACCGACGTTTCGAGTTTTCCCTCCTTCTTCAGGGTTTCAAAGGGTCAATGAATGAAACAAATAAAATGTTTCCTTCTTCTCTCCACAGTAGTGTTCAAAAACTTTCTTCATTTTTAACAAAAAGGCATAGAAAGACAAAAAAAAAATTTGTCTTTCTATGCCTTTTGTTAAAAATGAAGAAAGTTTTTGAACACTACTGTGGAGAGAAGAAGGAAACATTTTATTTGTTTCATTCATTGACCCTTTGAAACCCTGAAGAAGGAGGGAAAAATCCTCCGAAACGCCGGTTTGAAAGAAAAGGAGGAAGGATTCCAATAAATTACACCTTATTTTATATGTGTTAATTTTTTCTTTCATCACTACCTCTGGGCTGCCTTCCATTACTTTCAATTATTATTTATATTAATAATTATTAATTATTTCTTATAAAATATCTGTTAAATCGAAGGTAAAATTATTATATATATATTTTAGTATAGGACCATATGGAAATCCCAATTTTTTGATCGCCTCAAGATGGCGGACTGTGAGTCAGTGATTACGTAGGCAGGCGACACTTATCTAGCCAAATGCTCACTCCCTATCCTCCTGAAAAAATAAAAGCACACATTGTAAATCAACGATCGACATTTATCATATTCCGGATTTTTCTTTATTTCAATTTTAAAGTATTAATTATTTTAAATAAATTCATCAAAATAAATTGGATTATATTACGTTTCATTTTATATTACTCCAATTTAGTTTTTTTATTTATATCACCCTTATATTTAAGTTATAGCTAATATCGATATATCGATAAATTAAAATAATTTGCCATCCCTATTTATGAGACTATCACCCTTATGTCCTGAAATTCCCAATTATATACGATTACGCAAAGTGCCTCCTCAAAGGTTCAGGGGGCGTAGTCCCTTGGCTAACAAGAGGGCCGCCAAAGGCGGGCCTTGCAGCTAGTATAATATAAAATTGCGCGTTTTCCATTGGAGTCACTTCAGGGCGAGGACCCCGTAGGCCATACAAAACGGATTCTTCAGCTAGCAATCGAAAGCACAGTTAATTCTGCGCCTAAAGGGTAGGCATCTGATACACAAGACTGTCGATTTGAATGCATAACTTTCAGGGGTCTGGTTAGAACTCTTGATTTATCGTAGGTTTGATACTGTGTATTTTCGAAGAATTAAGGTAGTTGTTTCACCATATGGGTTTTCTTAGGATTTTTTTAAAATTTATACATATTATTATTTAAACACTTCTGCATCGATTGGTGGCAAAACCAAATTGATGAACAATATAGATCCGGAGATATTAAATTCCAAAGATAGAGTTTTTCAGACTCTTGTACTTTGAACTATACGGGACATCGGAAAGTTTACTTACATATTTAATTATAATTAAGAAACTCTTCTTACCATTGTTATAAAAAACTAAACCAACATTAAACAATAACTAATACATTTTTTAACAAAATTTTACTTCATAGTTACAACACAGTTTCTGAGATAATAATGAATAAATATAAGTATAATGAAAAATTTACACTAAAAACAAGCTGGCAACAACGCATTTATTTAACCTAAAAAGTGGGTTAACTTTAGTAATTTTTTGACGTTTTTTTGCTTCAGCCATTGTCACAACAGCTTTCAATCGCTTATTAAGAACTTTTTGTTTTATAAATCTCCCTTTATAATGTACTTTTATCTGAAATTTCTATAATAAAATATATACAAGCTCGGACAGTGTTGTCAGATTTGTCAAACGAGCACTGGATTGGCTAGTAGTGGTACATAAACAGCAAAAAATTTTGGGCTTATGAATTATGAATCCTTATTGTCTGTTGGCCTTATAGAGGTCTCTAATACTATCATTGGAGGAAAAAATGAAAACTTTTTCAAGACTCGGTACGCTCTCCGGCTAGACCGATCCTTCTAAAAAAATATAAAAATATTGAACGAAATTTTTTTAATTTTTAATAATACATCAATCACTGTTTTTATATTCACTTTTCTAGTAACCCTTATAATTTACCATTACATGTAAAAAAATTTCGAATAATTATCAATTAAGGTAGTTGTTTCGCGACAATATCTAGCAAAAAGTTAATGCTAGAGTATATAGTACAGACAATAAGGATTCATAATTAGCCTAAAACTTTTTGCTGTTTATGTACCACTACTAGCTAATCCCGTGCTCGTTTGACAAATCTGGCAACACTGTCCTGTCCTAGCTTGTATATATTTTATCATAGAATCATAAAGTACATTATAAAGGGAGATTTATAAAACAAAAAGTTCTTAATAAGCGATTAAAAGCTTATTTCCAAATATTTTCAAGTACTTCCAAATATTTCCAAGTATTTCCAAATATTTCCAAGTACTTCCAAATATTTCCAAGCTCTCCCAAATATTTTCAAGTACTAGCAAATATTCTCAAGTATTTCCAAATATTCTCAACTACTTCCAAATATTTCCAAGTACTTCCAAATATTTCCAAGCTCTCCCAAATATTTTCAAGTACTAGCAAATATTCTCAAGTATTTCCAAATATTCTCAACTACTTCCAAATATTTCCAAGCACTTTCAAATATTTCCAAGTATTTCCAAATATTTCCAAGTACTTCCAAATATTTCCAAGTACTTCCAAAATACTTCCAAAGAGGTGTCCACCTACTTCCAATCGCCAATCACCCCTCGGGTTTTTATAACAATGGTTAGAAGAGTTTCTTAATTATAATTAAATATGTATGTAAACTTTACGATATCCCGTATAGTGCAATGTATAAGTCTGAAAAAATTATCTTTGTAATTTAATAACTCCGGAACTATATTGTTCATAAATTTTGTTTTGCAGAAGTATTAAAATAATAATGTGTCTAAATTTCAAAAAAATCATAAGAAAACTATTACGACCATATTAATTAAGAACTCGTAATCTCATTAAAAAACATTTATTTAACAACAACATCAACATATAAATATAAATACAAAAATAAAACGATTAACAATACATCAAGTAAGCTTTGTACGCATCAATTCTCCCCTCCTTAGAACACGGACGCAGCTTCCCACAGGATCATTCTTCTTTCTTCCTAGGTTTAAAATAACTCAAATGATATTTAACTAACCTGCCCCTTTCTTGACTATTTTCAATAATTTTTGCTCCATCCATCGATTCTTCTAAATATAATTTTATTTGATGAAGTAACTCTTCCTTATTTTGATTTAATTTCATCTGACCAGCATCTAGTTTTTCCTCTTCCATTATATTCAACTCATCCTCCTTGACTTCCTTCAACCAGTACGGAATTAAATCATCTTCATTAGTTAATGCCCTTCTACTTTCCTCTATTTGTAATTTCATTGATGGCCTAATGATTTCCGAAAATTTATTCACACAACAAATAATATGACTAGCGATCTCACTTTCTATTCCTACTTTCTTAGGGAATCCTACTGCTTTTTGACAAGGAACTCCCTTTTCCTTGCCCCTCCACTCGTTTCCCTTCTTGAAGCAAGTGTCTTCCCCATGTCCTTCCCGCCTACAGAATCCACAAAAACGTCTATCCTGAATGCAACTTCTATCCTGAGTGGGACTTGTCTTCTCTTCTTTATCCATATCCTTTAAATCCCTTTCTATTTCTTCTACCGTCTGCATAAACCCTTCAATATCAGTGAATTTCATTCCCCTAATGGACGATCTAATACGTGGAGTAATCATCTCCACTAAAACTTGAAGGATTGAACCAGCATCTTCGTCCGGAAAAACTCTCTCATATAAAGCCGTCTTATTCTCAATAAATAACCTTATAGGTTCGTCCCTTCTCTGTTTCTCCTCATAAAACATAACCTTTAACTTTGAGACTACGATTAAACTATCGTATTCTCGGAGAAATTTCATTTTAAAATCTTTCCAATCCAACTGTGGAAATTGCTTCACCACCCGCCACCATGTCTTGGCCTTATCTAACAACTGACCCGAAACCACCATGAGCCAAACATCTTCCGGTACTTTATATTTTAATAGAGTATTCTCGACCTTTTTAAAAATAACTTCGGATCTTCCTCTGGGAGAGCTCTAAACACAGGAAGGAATTTTCCCACGTCTGCTAATTGAATATTCCTATTAATCTCGAAATCACTAGCCTTTTCCGAATTTTTCTCCCTTTTTATCATTTCTTCCAACTCTATTCGCTTGTTTCTTTCCTCTTCCAAATCATCCTTTAATTTCTTTATTATTTCTTCAAAATTATTTTTTAATTTATTCACCTCCTCTCCCAAATCCATTACTCTATGCTCACCTTTTTTATATCATCCTTGATCTTCGATATCTCCTCCTCGTTATTTCCATATTCGAAAAATCATTTTTCTTATTCCTCTTCGCCAGTGGTCCACTAGGTTTTCTTATCATTTTCACATTGTTCGGGCGCCAATATTACGATCATATTAATTAAGAACTCGTAATCTCATTAAAAAACATTTATTTAACAACAACATCAACTATATAAATATAAATACAAACAATAAAACGATTAACAATACATCAAGTAAGCTTTGTACGCATCAAAACCAATCACGGTGAAACAACTACTTTAAGAAATTGGAATTTTGACAAGATAATTAAATCTTAAATAGTAAACTGTTTTGTAGTAGACAATGCTTAGAACTTTGAATAAAACAAAGGTATCACTGAGTCGATTTAAATCAAGTTACGTTCTAGCCTGGTCATAAATCGGATTTGATATTAAGCGTTAGAATAACAATATATATCGAACTTAGATTACGATTAATATATATGCAAATGAACATTTAGAAATATATAGTGTATTTAACATGCAAAAACATTCCAAATAATGTTCCCAAGTGCGAGAGAGTAGGGGTGGGCCGATTCAGGTGATGCGGCGTGGAAAATGCCTCAGGCGGTTAATTGCAATAGGCACCCAAAAGAAACATGCAATTTTATTTAATAGCCCTTATTTACAAATAGCTTTTTTTATCGTTACAGCCGCAAGAGACATCGCCAAAATATTCTAGGCTCATTTAAATGAGCACATTAGATGTAGTGCTAGTAGTTTTCGGAAAAGCGGATAGGGTATATCGAGGGGTGAACCGCAGCATAATATGATGTACACCTACTTCCACTTGTACTTCCAAATATTTCCAAGTACTTCCAAATATTTCCAAGCAATTCTATAATTTTTCTCATTGATATATCAAAGAATAATTGATACGTCAAAAAGAATTATTTTTCAAATAAGCGCGGTCAAAATAATTCTCGTTAACGTATCAATTATTCTTTGATATATTAATGAGAAAAATTAAATTGAAAGTTTTTTCCGAGAGTAGCAGAATTATTATGTATTGAAGGAGACAATAAAAGAGTATGTCTTCGTTGAAATTATAAATTTTATTTATTTATAACGAGACTATAGTTTCGAAGGCTTTGCCCTCTTCATCAGTCTATAACAATGGATTCACAGGAATTAATTAATAAAATTCTTAATATCTCTCATTAATAAAATTAATTCCTGTGAATCCATTGTAATAGACCGATGAAGAGGTCAAAGCCCTCAAAACTATAGTCTCTGTTATAAATAAATAAAATTTATAATTCCAGCAGAAGACACACTCTTTTATTGTCTCCTTCAATGAAGAAAATTATAAAATTTATTTAAAATCATTATTTTAAGTTCAGATATTATTTTCACTCAATATTTTGACAAAAATCACCTACACTTGATTCGCGATTGAATCAAATGTAGAAAACATTCGATCAAGCAATTCCAAATATTTCCAAGTAATTCCAAATATTTCCAAGTACTTCCAAATATTTCTACCTACTTTCAAATATTTCCAAAACTTCCAAATATTTCCAAGCACTTCGAAATATTTCCAGCCTTCAACATTTCACGCATCTTCAAATATTTCCAAGTACTTCCAAAATACTTCCAAAGAGGTGTACACCTAAATACAATTGCGGATCACCCCACGGACTAGATAATATCGATACAAGAAAAATTTGCACCCATAAAGTACGAGGACAAGTCAAAAATTACCTAGCACTCTTCGTTCTACAACTTTATTAAACTAAGATAGGAGGCGCCCGCATGCGCATGCGTTGAGTTGGCGCGTCTGTGTTTAGGTGTGCGGAATTAAATCACGATCGCGTCAGTTGTCGTCTAGCTACAACATCAGATCTCTGCTATCAGATTGCACCAAAGAGAGAGCAACGAGGAGTGTTCAGATTTTTGTGGTCAGAGGGTGTGAAAAGTGTTGAAATTCACCGGAGACTTTTGTCACAATACCGGGAAAGTGCTTTATCTCGTAAAAGGATTTTTTTATCGATCAAAATGTTTAAAAGTGGCCGAACGAGCGTAACACAAAAAGGGGAACTGGGCGACCGTCAACTTCGACCACTGACGAGAACATTCAGCAAGCTCAAGAGATGATTAGAGCAAATAGCCGAGTTACCATAGATAAGGTAGCATCTTTTTTAAACATTAGTCATGGTTCTGCCTATCACATTATCCACTTGCCTCAGACTTGGATGTTCAGGATGCGGTGCAAAAGTGGCTTCATGACCAGCCGAAAACCTTCTACCAGGAAGGCATCCCGAAGCTTGTGGCTCGCTGGACCAAGTGCATTGCTAAAGGTGGAGACTCGAAAAATAATGTATCTGTTGTAAACCTATCTTAGTTTAATAAAGTTGTAGAACGAAAAGTGCAAGTAATTTTTGACTTTTCCTAGTACTTTTTTTTTATAAATTATTTTATTTTAAATTCATTATAATTTCGTTGCCACCTTCTGTTTTCTTGAGATTTTTTCCCCCATTCTCACCCCTGTTTCCTATTTATTTGAATCCGATGATGCAATTGCAATGGCAATGCCCTGCTCTATACCCTCCCCTATGTGTATACCATACGCTAAATAAATAATAAAAATCAACCATCGTTGCCACCTTCTGTTTTCTTAAGATTTTTTCCCCCATTCTCACCCCTGTTTCCTATTTATTTGAATCCGATGATGTAATTGTAATGGCAATGCCCTGCTCTATACCCTCCCCTGTGTGTATACCATACGCTAAATAAATAATGAAAATCAACCATCGTTGCCACATTCTGTTTTCTTAAGATTTTTTCACCCATTCTCACCCCTGTTTCCTATTTATTTGAATCCGATGATGCAATTGCAATGGCAATGCCCTGCTCTATACCCTCCCCTGTGTGTATACCATACTCTAAATAAATAATAAATATCAACCATCGTTGCCACCTTTTGTTTTCTTAATATTTTTCCCCCATTCTCACCCCTGTTTCCTATTTATTTGAATCCGATGATGCAATTGCAATGGCAATGCCACTGCTCTCACTCTCCCTGTGTGTATACCATACGCTAAATAAATAATAAAAATCAACCATCGTTGCCACCTTCTGTTTTCTTAAGATTTTTCTCCCATTCTCACCCTGTTTTCCTGATTTATTTGAATCCGATGATGCGATTGCAATGGCAATGCCCCGCTCCTATACCACTCCCCGTGTGTATACCATAAGCTAAATAAATAATAAAAATCAACCATCGTTGCCACCTTCTGTTTTCTTAAGATTTTTTCCCATTCTCACCCCTGCTTCCTATTTATTTGAATCCGATGATGCAATTGCAATGGCAAGAATGTCGGAGTCGTCGTTGGCCTCGACATGACGTGAACACGGCGATTAATTAGTCATTGGAGCAAGTGTGGTTGGTTGCGGTTGAGGATGGGAGAGGACCCGACGGCGCCGACGTGGAGGATCGGCGCAGAAGCCCGCGTCCACAGGGGGGGGGATCCACGGGGGGGACCACGGGGGCCCAGCAGCCAGCCGAAGTCAGTCGTCCGGCGGCCGGCAGCTGCAAGCACCACGGGGTGCTGTGCCCGCCGACGTCGGCACGTGCCGATGACACCCAGTCAGTGACCCAGTGTGTGTACAAGTGTGCGCGTACCGCGGAATGGTGAATTTATTCATTTTTAGTTATTTTCGTTTCGGGTTTTTTATCTTCTCACCTGGAAAGTTTATTTTTCTTCTCGCTAGAATGTGTCCACTAATTGAATGAAGTTGTGCGGATCTGTCAAATTTGACAGTCCGAGTGGCAAGGGTGGACAACCCCTTGCACGATGCCCCTTCACGCCCAGCTCGGTAAGTATCCATATGTATTTTTTTAATAGCGCACAAACAACTCTCTAGATCAGATTTCCCGAAGAATTAAAATTAAAAAAAAAAAAAAAAAAAAGTAGGCAAACATAAATATAGACTCCGAGGAGAAGACCCTAAAATTGAGACATTCGAATTTTTAGACACTTCACATTTTTCAATGTCTATTATTATCACGACCTATATATAAAATTTTCCAACTATTTATTTTTAAATAGTGAAAGCAAAGATTTAAGCATCTTTTTGAGTGTCTTTTTTGAAAAAAGATGGAAATTATTTCAAAAATCAACCCGAATCTATAATATTAATAAATCAATTTACTTAAAGGATCAATCAAAGATTTTAGAGAAAATATTCTTACATTGCATAGTTAAGCTAGGTTCGATCTCCTAAGGGATCGAACCTAGCTCTGATAGTGCAGCGCTAGAGAATATTTTCTCTAAAATCTTTGATTGGTCCTTTAAGTAAATTCATTTATTAATATTTTTTTTTATTTATTATTATTTTTTTTTAATACAGTAAACTAATCCATGTGTGTTGTAGTCCTAGCATATTTTTATATACCGTGTGAATTTTTTATCTTGAGACAGTCTTATAACTCAAAAACAAGTTTCAAATAAAAGTTTCTTTACAAAGAGAAACAAAGAGGTTGTCCTCTGCTTGATGCAAATAAAAATACACACATATATATCGAAATTATATATTTGTATATATATTATTTATTATTAAAGCAATTTGAACCGCGAAAGTTAAATAATATGATCAATAATTTCTTATGTTAATTCTACATTTAGAAAATTATTTTTTTGATTTTTTGAAAAGGAAAAATAAATTGAGCATCCGACGGGACTCGAACCCGTGTCTCTCTCCTTTACGCGAAGAGCGGCTTACCAACTAGCCGACGGATCATCCCGCTAGATATGCTCTTTAGATTTAATGTCATTTTTCCTTTTCGCGGCTTTTTCTATTTATAGTATAGTTACTTATGTTTTTAGACAAATTAACTTTTAATTTTTATTATATTTATTATATACAGATATATAATTTCGATATATATGTCTGTATGTTTATTTGCATCAAGCAGAGGACAACGTCTTTGTTTCTTTTTGTGAATCAACAACTCTGCTACTCTCGGCAAAACAAAAACTTTTCAATTAAAAGTTTATTTATATCAGGGAGGAAACTAAACTACGCTATTAACATTTAGGCGACAATGGCTGAAGCGAAAAAACGTCAAAAAAGTACTAAAGTTAATCCACTTTTTAGGTTAAATAAATGCGTTGTTGTCATTTTGTTTTTAGTGTAAATTTTTCATTATTTATTCATTATTATCACAGAAACTGTGTTGTAACTATGATTTAAAATTTTCTTAAAAAATGTATTAGTTATTGTTTAATGTTGGTTTAGTTTTTTATAAAAATGGTAAGATTTTCTTAATTATAATTAAATATGTATGTAAACTTTCCGATATCCCATATGGTGCAATGTATAAGAGTCTGAAAAACTCTTATCTTTGGAACTAGATTGTTCATAAATTTCGTTTTCCCACCAATCGGGAAAGTATTTAAATAATAATAATAATCTGTCTAAATTTCAAAAAAATCCTAAGAAAGTCCATATGGTGAAACAACTACCTTAATTAATTCTTTAGAATTCGAAAATACATAGTATCAAACCTACGATAAATCAAGAGTTGTAACCAAACCCCTGAAAGTTATGCATTCGAATTGACAGTCTTGTGTATCAGATGCCTACCCTTTAGGCGCAGAATTTCGATTTCGAGATATGTACAGAAACATATAGATTCCTATTTAAAAAACAGAACTTGACCTCGAAATACCCTTGAAAGCTTGTTCTACATCGACAAACAATAGCGTAGTTTAGTTTCCCCTCTGATATAAATAAACTTTTATTTGAAACTTTTTTTTCATATAATCCATTGCTTTTGAGTTATAGGACTGTCTCAAGATGGAAACTCACCCGGTATAAAATTAAACCAAAAAAAAAAAAATATTTTAATTAGAATGATGAAATGTTTTAAACGAAATCAAGATTTGTGCAGCTGATCCGTCTGTCAGGCTAATTCGGAGAAAAACATCGTCGGGGAGAGCGAGAACGAGATAATACTTCTCTCTCGGATTGCAGTGCAAATACGAGAACTGAATCTGTCATAAGAAAAGGGGCACAAATTGTTGTTCTCATCTCTTTAATTTATGCTAATTTTATTTTTGAACAAAATTTTATTATTATTATTTAAAGAAGGGGTTGGATTGAAAATTCACAAAGTTTAAAAGTTTTTTTTTATTTTAACCATAGTGAAGTATAATCAAAGTTCTAGGGGGATAAAAGTATTAGTTGCCATTTAATATAAAATAATATTAAAAAAATGTTGACCTCATAGTCTTGAAGAAAGTGATTTTTTACTTTCACATTTCTATAGAATATAGTAATGGGAATTATTGCGATGGGCAGTCTGGATCCTGACTATTTGAAAGCTTGTATGGCCTTAATAGTTGCAAAGCGGATTTAGGATGTCAAACTAGAAATTGGGGTCACCAGGGGCCAAAAAGGCGTCAAAAATCCATTGGTCAGTGCGTATGTATGAACCCCCTTGCGTTTTGCAACCATAAGTCTCAGAGCTACGATATAGGGTAGAAGGAGTACAGCAAGCTTTTGGTTGAAATCGGAAAACTGGAAGTGGACATTTACATGAATTTTTATTTTTTTATTTTCTCCAAAACGGCTCCTACGATTTTTTAAAAATTAATGTATTTTTCAAGTGTCATGAGTTGATAGTTGTGTCAAATTTTTAATCCGATTGAATTACAGGAAGGGGTTGTAAATTAGGAGTATCTTAAAATAAATATTTTAATCGTTCATATCTTGTCTTCGGAAAGTCGCAGCGTCTTGAAATTTGAAACTTAAGGTATCTAGAGACTACAAGAAGTATAACAAGATTTTGGCTAAAATAGAAAAACCGGAAGTTGATGATTACGTACGTAAAAATTTAACCTCCCTGCGTTTCGAAACCATAAGTCTCAGAGGAACGAAATTCGAAACTTAAGCTTGATTTAGGCTAGAAGTACATCAAGCTTTTGGGTGAAATCGGAAGACCGGAAGTGGACATTTACATGAAATATTTTTCGTTTTTTTTGATTTTCTCAAAAAAATTTTAAATCCTGAAGGAGGTACGATCCTTCATATTGTCGGATTTTCTAAGAGAATGAAATTGATATTCTAATAAATTATTTTATAGAAAAATACCTTTAATTAATTAAATTGACGAAATTTTAAGATGAGAAATTTAAGACCAATAGGCTATTAATTACTTTCAAAGATGTGATTTTAAACTAAAGATAGTTAATTATATACAAGCATCCTAATATTTAGTATGTATGTAGCAAAGTTTACGGTGATTTCTTTATATTAACCCGCTGTCCCTTTCAATACAACCCATTTTTGAAAGGGACAAAATACACTTTTTTTTTAAATTCGAAAATATAGTACTAAGAATAATGGAATGTGTTTTATTGTATTTTATTTCGATAGCCAATAAATTGAAGTTTTTAATTGAATTTTTACCTCTATAAAATGTTATATTATTTATTTGCTAGAGCCTCCACAGCAAAAATGTCCATTTCATGGCACCTCCCCCCTATAATGAGTTATTCACTAGGCCACGTTTTTCACGTGCAAGAAATAAAGGAGACAGAGTTTTCTCAATATATATGTCAACCCATCATCAGGAGATACAGAAAATAAATGTTTTGTTCTGTTTTATTTATTAGCGAGAATTTGATTTTTTTTTTATTAAATTTTTGTAATAATAATTAATTAAGTATGTTATTTTAATGTAATATGTTTATTATTACGAGATAAGTGAAAATCAGTTGGTGTGCGATAAGCATGCCAAAATAATTTTTTTAATCAAATATTTTCCAAAGATAAAATGTTATCGGAATAAAATAATCGAGTGTAACGAAACAATTTGTTGCATACGCTCTGGATAAAATAAATATTTTTCGCAATATTCGCTAGTTTAGCGACCCATGCTTTAAATTATCTGAACAAATTCAAATGAAATTGATACATAAAATCCCTTGTTCACATATTTTAACTTTTTGTATACTCCTAGTAAAATTATTTAAACATTTTCGTGGTTTTATTTAAAAGTATACATAGCAATTTTCATTTCTATTTACATATCTAAATCATTATTATAAATAAATGAAAATTTTTATTCTAAAAGTTCGCTGGTTTTCAGAAATTAAAATATTAAAATATTTGAAATAACACCACAACAATGTACATAGTTTACAATTTTTATTGTAAATAATCTGTATATAATACCTGTATATATTTCATTAAATAAAATTGATATTGTCCTTTAAAACATTTGGTCATAGTGATTATAAATTAATAAATAATTTGCTCATGCATGCATTTGAACTATAAATAATAATATATCGTAAAAAAACACGATTTTATTTCAAAACGCTATAAAAAATCAACTGGTGTGTTCACCACACGACTTTCGCATTTTCATTTATTTGAAATCATCGTGACATTACTAATTTACAGCCCCTTCCTTTATTTCATTTTTTTTATTTTCTCAAAAAAAGTTAATTTAATTTTGTAACTTCTAGGTGTAAGGAATCGATGCCCTTAATAGTTGGAAATGGGATTTGGGATATAAAACCGGATATTGTGGTTCCCAAAGAGCAAAATGGGGCTAAAAATCCATTGGTCACTGCGTACGTATGTATGTATGTATGTACGTATGTACGTATGTAGCCCCCCTGCGTTTCGCAACCATAAGTCTCAGAGCTATGAAATTCGAAACTTAAGCTCGATATAGGCTAGAAGCTATATCTATTTAGCCCAGCGGTTGGGGAACCGGGGTGAATTACCCTAAATGGGGTAACAATGAAACTATCGGGGTCCGCCTCCGTGGTGTAATGGTCAGAATAACTGGCTGGCAACCCGGAGGCCTCGGGTTCGATTCACGGCTATACGCAGACATTTTTTCTGTAAGTATAGGGTCTGGTAATAAAAATTAAGTGGGAGATAAATTTAACCTAATTTATCGCGCGGAGAATTTACCACTGCTCGAAGCCCCTAAAACCTTAGTAAATTGGATATTGGATTGTATCTAAGTTTCTGAGATTGGCTCGTGATCCCGGCTTCTTTCCTTCTACTCTGTTCTTTTCACGATGGAGGGGCCAGCCCATACAGGCCTTTAGCGGATGCACTTCTGGTGTATCTCCTTCTCACATCAATATCATTAAAAAAAGGACATTTTTAAAATTTTCTATTTTATAAACTATTATAGTATTTTAGTTTGAATTATGTTAATGTTACAAATTTTATTTACTTAGAGATAGTTTTCATGTAAATTCCAATTAATTCAATAAATAATAAATAATATACATTTATAAAACTAAAGATTTGAGCATCTTTTTTTTGAAAATAGTTGGAATGTTTTTCAAAAAATCATCCCGGGTACAGATTAACCAATGTTTTTTAAAAGAGAAATAATTCAATCTTTAGGACAAATTCTAAGATTTTAGTAGAAATATTATTAAATTTCGATGTCAGAGGGGATTCATCCCCTCAGGAGTCGAACCTGAGAACTAACCTGCTTGCCGGGCAGACAGTCAATCAGCTCACACCCTCGAGACAAAAAACCTCTCGCCACTAGTAATTTTTTGATTTCAAGTTTGAATCTTATTTAGTTTACGTGTACAATGCTCTGATAGACTGAAGGACATTGTAGTTACACTGTTAAAAAAAATATAAATTTACTATATGTTTTTACAGTAAGCATGTTAGTTCTCAGGTTCGACTCCTGAGGGGATAAATCCCGTCTGAAATCGCAATTTAATGATATTTCTACTAAAATCTTGGAATTTGTCCTAAAGATTGAATTCTTTCTCTTTTAATATACATTTATCTTGCTTTTCAGAATGTAGAGGTAACAGCGACCTACGCAAAAATATTTTGGGGTAATGGCTAAAAAAGTTCCCCGACCTCTGATCTAGCCTATATCGAGCTTAAGTTTCGAATTTCATAGCTCTGAGACTTATGGTTGCGAAACGCAGGGGCGTAAATACGTGCATACGTACATACATACTTACGCACTGACCAATGAATTTTTGCCCCCATTTTGCCCTCTGGGAACCACAATATCCGGTTTTATGTCCCAAATCCCGTTTCCAACTATTAAGGGCATCGATCCCTTCCACCTAAAAGTTATAAAATAAAATATTCTATGAATATAAATGTGAAAGTAAAAAATTATTTTTCAGATAAGAAAAATTATTATTTAAAATGTTTTAGTTATTATATTTAAAATTGAGTTTGGAAAAACCAACATATCAAAGAGTATTAGAAAATAAATTATTATTGCAAAAATCACAATAGGGTGACATCTATTCAAGATACATGGAATTAATAATTCGATGCGAATTCACTCCCTAAAATCTATTGGAAACTCTTGGCTAAAGAGCCCCTCCAGCGGCTGCTAATTATTTAAAATGTTTTAGTCATTACATTTAAAATTGAGTTTGGAAAAAACCAACATATCAAAAAGTATTAGTAAATAAATGATTATTGCAAAAATCACGATAGGGTGACATCTATTCAAGATATATAGAATTAAAATATTATTTAAATTTAAATATTCCAGCGTCTCCCAACTGAACGAGGACAGGATTAAAAAAGAAATTCCATAATTCATATAGACATAAGGTATTAGTTCAGGGATCAGTAGCTTAGTGGATATAGGAGATAAAACTCTTATGACAAAGCATTGCAGTAAACATGCAAAGATCCCGGGTTCGAGCCCCGGCCGATCCTTTGTCTGTAATAAAATTAATCTTGTCTTCGTTCCCTAAATTTAAATTTGTTATTATTTAAAATGTTTTAGTCATTACATTTAAAATTGAGTTTGGAAAAATCAACATATCAGAGTATTAGAAAATAAATTATTATTGCGAAAATCACGATAAAGTGACATCTATTCAAGATATATGGAATTAATAATTCGATGCAAATTCACACCCTAAAATATATTGGAAACTCTTGGCTAAAGAGCCCCTCCAGCGGCTGCTAATTATTTAAAATGTTTTAGTCATTACATTTAAAATTGAGTTTGGAAAAACCAACATATCAAAGAGTATTAGAAAATAAATGATTATTGCGAAAATCATGATAGGGTGACATCTATTCAATATATACAGAATCAATAATTCAATGCGAATTCACCCCCTAGAATCTATTGGAAACTCTTGGCTAAAGAGCCCCTCTAGCGGATGCTGATTTTTAAATATGTTAATGTTTACATTAAACATTTTTTAAGGGTTCTGTTTGAATATTAAAACAGGACCCTATTTAGCGTCTTTCTGTCTGTTTATCTATCTGTCCTTCTCTCAGAGTATTGTAGGTCGAAAATAATAAAGAATAAAAAAAAATTGAAAATTAGAAGTTATACTAGGATGTTTTCATTGACTCTGAAACCAAAAAATTTTAATCGAAATACTACTTTTGGGAGGGTCGAATTTTATATGGGCTAAGTAACAAATTTGTTGTCGTTTCATAGTGATGTGTGATAGGGCAGACAAGGCTCTTCTTCTCCCTTGGGGTCGAGTAAAAAATGTTCATTAATGATGTGACTAGCGACCAATTTGTTTGCCCTGTAGGTCACAGAGCTGTAAATTTATACTGAATCAAATAAAAACTTAAATTTATTGATGTAATTACACCTCCCCCAGGAAAATTTTCTGTGGACGCCTATTTTAAAACACAACATTTTTGACTCATTTCTTGAATACCCTGTTTGTCGGAAACGAAGCGTAAAATCGTCGATGTATTGAGGCCAATCAATTTTTTTTTTCACATGGGCTTAAATATGGAAAAAAGTCATTTTCAAATATTATTTTTTTCTGTCTGTATGTATGTCTCACAGAATTCCAATTTTCTCGTTAACTAAAAAAAATCAAATGGTGTGTTCACCACACGACTTTCACATTTTCATTTATTTGAAATCATTGCGACACTACTAATTTACACCCCCTTCCTTTATTTCAATAGGATTAAAAATTTGACACAACTAATGACACTTGATAAATACACTAATTTTTAAAAAATAACCGTTTTTGAGAAAATCAAAAAAAACGAAAAATCTTTCATGTAAATGTCCACTTCCGGTGTTCCGATTTTAATGACTGATTTATTGCGCCACGCAAAGGGGGGAAGCCCTTTACAGAAAGAAAATAGATTTGTTTACAAATTAGGTTGTAACACCTCATCAGCCGTCCATAAATAATGCCAGATGTTGTGGCTATTGGTAAAATGTCAATGTATATATGGGCGCCAGTAGAATACCAGAACTGAGGCCAGAGAGCTGGGAGCGCCAAAAGCGCCCCACAACTGTGCTCTGCGATTAAGCAAGAATAATACAATACAAAAAAAAAAAATAAATAAAAGCTTGTTGTACTCTCCCTACCATATATCGAGCGTAAGTTTAGAATTTCGTGGCTCTGAGATTTATGGTTGCAAAATGCAGGGGTGTACATTTTTACGTACGTAAACATCAACTTCCCGTACTTCTATTTTGTGGTACTTCTTGTAGCTTCTAGATAGCTTAAGTTTCAAATTTTAAGGCTCTGTGGCTTTCCGAAGACGAGATATGAACGATTAAAATATTTATTTTGCGACATGACTAATTTACACCCCCTTCTTTTATTTCAATCGGATTAAAATTTATACACTCATGACACTTAATAAGTACACCAATTTTTAGCGAAATGGTTAGAGCCGTTTTCGAGAAACCGATTCTATATATATACAAGAATTGCCCATTTAATAATATAAAATATAAATAAATGTAAATAATAAAATAATCAGAGATCGGATTCTCTAACTTTAGGGCTTGTGGATGAAAATGCAGTAAATCAGACAAAATATTGAAACTTTAATTACGGAGGCTTTAAACAAGTATATATATATAGCTAATGAGCTGAAATTTGGTACACAAGTTTGTATTAATAAAGCGAACTAATTGCCAAGTAAAGCAAATTTGAGAATGAGATTTCCCCCTCAATTCCCCCTGTTTATTTTCTATATAGGAAAATAGCATTGGCCAACTGAGTCATTTCATGTCAAACTTTCCAATTGTCAACATTACTAGAATTATATATTATACATTTCCTACCCCGAATTAATTAGAAATCAACCCTCATCCATTTCTAAGCGCTAGCCCAGGCTAAATATCATTAACACTATTCAGGGAAACAGAATAATTTCGCAGACCCCTCTCTAATTAATTCAAAAAGTGTTATGGCCTTTTGTATTAATTTTTAACCGACTTTGAAAAAAGGAGGAGATTATCAATTCAACGGAATGTCTGTGTGTTCCGATTTCGATGACTTTTTTTGCATAGGGTTCAGTCTAGTTCCCGATTGGTCCCGTTTTAATTTCATTGATATTGAACCTTTTTTTGTTATGTATGTTCCCGCATAACTTCTTTGTTTATGGACCGATTTCGATGATTCTGTTTTTATTGGAAAGGGGCTACCTTAGGAATGGTACCATATTAATTTGGTCAAGTTCTGATTATATGATCAATGACGAAATAACGTTAATCTAAAACCCCCTACGTTTCTAGATAATTTCTCTATTTATGAATTGAATTTTTTCTGATTCCTTCGCCCGAATCGTTCTCTTACGTGATGCATGCAAGGTATTATCATAAGTCGCTACTCTTAACATCGCTAAATAAGCTGACGTGTTCTGATGTGGCCATCCACTTGACTTGACCATACTACCTCTCCCCTCACTTATATTTAATATTTAATAAAACTATTTATAATAATGTAGGGGAGGAGGTTAGACTTGGTATTTTTAGGCTTCTGGGGTCCCACTGATTATGTATACAAAATTTGGTTGAGTTTGCTCAAATGCACAAGATTTTTAATTTTTAACCCCCCTCCACCCCCCTTAATTTCGGGTTGATATGCACCAAAATCTAATCAGCTCTTAATCTCAATGGACCAAAATTACGTGTAAAATTTGATTTCGAAATTCACACTAGTTTTTGAGCTAGCTCGTCCACAAAAATTTCGTAACGCACAGACAACCAGACTAACTAACAGACATTTTGACAGAACAATTATTATCTCAAAAAACATAATTTTTTCTATGTTCACTTATTAGTGCTTTTTTTTAGACCGAAATGCCATGATTTCTCTCAATTTTTTAATCAAATTAGTTTCAGCCGTTTTTGAGATATTTCGAAAAAAAGAATGAAAAAAAACACTTTCTTCATGGAGGATTACAATACTTAACCATACCCTGTATGGTAAAGTAAAATTGTAACATAAAATCACTTTTTAGAAGCAAAAACCGACATACAAACAAGATTACATATGCAACAAATAAAGATAATAAGAACTATCAGAAATAAAATGTATAAATGCACTTCAAAAGGTGATTTTATATAATAATTTTCTAATTTAGTTGGAACTAAAGAGGCGACTGTGGGTCAGTGGGTAGATTGTTGGGTTGCTGACTCGAAGTACGATGGTTCGAGACTGAGTCTCGGCAGATCAGATATTTGCAGTCGCCTCCTCTTGAAAAGCAATGGCAACCTACCAAGAGTATAATTGTCTAGTAACCTCTCCAAATTAGCCGATCGGAACCGGCGTTAAAAAGTAGGTCCCGTATATCTGTGTAAAAACAGCTAAACACACTCAGCACAGGTATATGTGGAGAGGAACCGAAACCTCAGGGAGACCTGATATGGCACTTAAAAGAAGAAGAAGTTGGAACTAAATTAGATTAGAATTATTGAATTGAATTTTTTTGAAGTCGGGTGGTTTTTTTTTATAAAAATTATTTTTATTTTTTATTTTGGTTCAGAGATCAGTAGCTTAGTGGATATAGGAGGTAAACCTCTTATAACAAAGCATTGACACGTATGCAAAGATCCCGGGTTCGAGCCCCGGCTGATCCTTTTGTCTATAATAAAAATAATCTTTTCTTCGTTCCCTAAATTTAAAATTTGTTATTATTTTTATTCTTCTAAATCTTTTTCTCTAAGGCTGTGTTTTTCGTAGTATTAGCGATAATTACTTTCTACTTTGTATTATATTTTAAAAGATAAAATAAATGGTCAATTTGTTCGTGTATCGGAAATGCAATATACGCTGTGGGAGTTTATCCGTCGCGTCGAGTGTATAGTCTGGGGATTCCCCTTTAAGCCTTACCAATCATCTCTTCTCTCGGGTGCAAATAACACGAAAGAAATTGCTTCTGCTATTTTCTTCCCCAACTCATAATTCTTCAAAGGCCATTTTACTATCATCCTCGGGATAATGATCTCCTTCTATGTTATCTAACTATTCCTGTTCCTGCTCTCTCTATTGAAGGACGATGTTTTAATTCGAAGAGGGAGTCTCTTTCATTAGCGGCTACGACCTATTAGAATTAGGAGAGAATCCTTCTTAATGTCACTTCCAGAAGATGAGGCGTAAAAGGACCCCCAGCTGGTCAGTGGCCTATCAGTTTCGTGATACTGATTTCATCTAAGTAGACATTTTGAACTATTTCTTTTTAGATATGGTACTATAATGTTGTAAATTACAATTGTGGTGTTTTTTGAGGCTCTTGAAAACCTTGGAAACAGATGGAATGTCTTCGTTAGGAAAAAGAAATAAAATTTCCTTATATTCTAAGAATTTATTTTCATGAAAAACTTTTGAGACGTTTCGGCGGATATTCTCACACCATCATCATTAGGCTCCAGCTTTTTGATTATAATGTTATTAACTGTAAAAAGAAAATGACATTCTACACAGATATATATTCTATATTATGAAAATGTTTTAAGAGAAATAATTATAGACAACAACTTAAAGAAAGGCATTTAAGATTTAAAACATTTCATTATATACATGATATATTCACTGATATTGACATACTATATTAATAATAACTTAACACACAGAAGGCTCCAGCTTTTTAATTATAATGTTATTAACTGTAAAAAGAAAATTACATTCTACACTGATATATGTACTATAAATATTATGAAAAGCTTGGGTGAGTTCTTTTCTCCTTTTTCTTTTATCTTGAGAATGACATGTGATTAGTAATTGACTGTAATTAAGATTATGTTTTCCTTGTAGACTGATGATGGTGGGAGAATGTCCGCCGAAACGTCTCAAAGGTTTTTCATGAAAATAATTTTTTTTTTTTTATCTTTAATTTATTTGATAAAGAAAAATATAAGGATAAAATTTCTGATAGTAATGATAAGATTTATTTAATTTCTATCTTATGGCTTTCACTCATCACAGTGTCATTCATTCTTTACGAATGCAGAGGTGAGCGTTCTATTCTTGTTGCCTACCCTACAGGCAAAAACTATAGATTAAAAGAAAACATCAGTTTTTATTTGGGGTTGCTCTCATTACTCCCTATATAATTATATATAAAACATTAAGGAGATTACAATCAGAAAACAGGATTAATCAGTAACAATTAAAAATATAATTTACATTTTTTATTTGATTTCAATTAAACTAAACATTGTACAATGCTCAAATCGAATTTTATTCTCTAAAATATATTTTATTGTATTTTTTTTAAAATTTAAATATACAACTTAAAATATACCTATTAAATTTTAATTCCGCGACATTTCAGCCCCGACAAAATATCCCCGACAAAATATCCTTCAGACAATATATCTGCCAACCGAACCGTCTAAAAACCAGCCCGAAAAGGAGCTATACGAACCCAACCGAGCCGACTGAATATATATTAACCGAACCACTGAAAGTTTAGTCCTGGCGGGGTGTGTTTCGAGCCCCCATTTTTTTTCTAATCAAACACACATTGAAAACCGAATCAGCCAATCGTCGGGCGGGGTGTGTTTGGGGCTCCCATTTTTTCCTAATCAAACACGACAGACAGCAGCACTTTCAAACGGCTAATTTGGCGCCAAAATATGAAAGTCTGTTTATATTATTCAAAACTATGATTATAAGCTTCTCACTTAATCTTTTTTGTATTCTCCCTTATACTGGGGAATATTTTGTCAGAAGATATTATGTCGGGGGATATTTTGTCGGGGGATGTTTTGTCGGGGATATTTTGTCGGGGATATTTTGTCGGGGATATTTTGTCGGGGATATTTTGTCGGGGATATTTTGTCGGGGATATTTTGTCGGGGATATTTTGTCGGGGATATTTTGTCGGGGATATTTTGTCGGGGATATTTTGTCGGGGGCTGAAATGTCGCGGTACCTTAAATTTTAAGTTGTAAATGATACAGTCCATGCTAAGGTACTCATACGTAGAAATCAAATATACTATTGTATAAGATAGATTGAAGATGAAGGTCAAGCCTTTATAGAAATGAGTTGAAAATATTTATATATTTTTTGGACGGAGGGATTAATAATTTAAAAAATAGAGCATGTATAAATATAATATATACATATTATCTAAGTGGAAATTTTTTTCTAAAATGGAGTCGCAGGTGGCTGGTTGGCTTTTAGCGAGGCTTTGTAAATGGACGAGTTGAATGCGGACTATTAAGGTGAAATGATGACCATGGCTAAATAGAATAGTATTTGTCAGTATATCATGAATGAATAATAAAATTATATGGCAATATGGAGTCATGAATAAAAATTATATATGTATAATTGTTAAAGCAATTTGAACCGCAAAAGTTAAATAATATAATCAATAATTTCTTATGTTAATTCTACATATAGAAAATTATTTTACTATTTTTTGAAAAGGAAAAATATATTGAGCATCCGACGGGACTCGAACCCTTGTCTCTCCCCGTTATCCGAAGAGCGGCTTTCCATCTAGCCCACGGATCCTCCCGCCAGATAAGCTCTTTGATTGAATGTCATTTTTCCTTTTCTTTTGTATAATTGTATACATCAGTGACTTGCGGTTTATGGATACTGTGGATGCGGAATTTAAGATAGCAAATTTAAAGAATATGAAAAGAATTCTCTAGATTTCCTATTTAAATCACTATTTTATGAAAAATACTTTGATTTTTTGAGGTTCAAAAGTGAATTAGTTTACATGTACCTAATTGAAGCCTGACTTTCATTTAAAATTTATAAATTGCAGAAAAAATTAATAGTGAAAAATAAACTAAAATATATTTTAGCAGAAGTGTTTGAATTAATAGAATTAATTTGCTTTATATCTTCCACGATAAAAAGAACTATGAAAAGAATTAAATCACCAGAAGTGAAAATCCACTGTATTTAAAATTAATTAAAAAATCTATTAAGAAAGAATTTATATTTAAGGTCCAAAATTTAAGATTTTAATAGAATATTTTTACATTGCATATCAAAGGGCCACTCAGGAGTTGAACCCGAATACTAACACGCTTGCCGGGCTTGTTAGTTCTACCCTAGAGGCAAAAACACACTCTGACATGCAATGTAAAAATATTCTATTAAAATCTTAGATTGTGGAACTTAAATATAAATTATTTCTTAATATATTTGGTTTAGGTATACCGTGAGTTGTATTTTTGAAAAAAATCCATTTTATTTTCAAAAAAAGATATTCAAACCTTCGGGTTAATTATTAAAAAAAAATCTAATTTATCTTTGAAAAATAACGAAAGATTCTATGGTCCGATTATGATTTATGCGAAAAAGAAGCGAAGAATAAAAATGATCATTACATCATCTATATCAGCGCTTCTTAAACTTTGTTCATTCACGATCTCTTTTTATTTTCGAGATTTTTTTGGGACCCCAGAAATTAAATTTAAAATCAAGATATAAAAATAATTATTTTCTCATAGATAATTTATCTTTTTTGTAAAGAATACTATAATAGTAAACTTAAATATGAAAAAGAAGTAGTTTTAGGATTTAATCGAATGTTTTCTACATTTGATTCAATCGCGTATCAAATGTAGGGAATTTTTGTCAAATATTGAGTGAAAATAATATTTGAACTTATATATTTCTAACTTGAAATAATGATCTTAAATTTTTTTTTATAATTTTTCTAATTAATATAACAAAGAATAATTGCTATATCAATGAGCATTGTTTTTGACCGAGCTTATTTGAAAAATATATTTATTGAGAGACTACTGCGGATTACGCTATTGAAGTCTGCGGAGTCTTAAGTCTGGACCAAGAGAGAAAAAGATGTGATCCACTTAGCTACAATTCAACGTCATTTCGCGTACAGCCCGCTAGACATTCGGATAGATCACCAAGTGAATTTGAAATCTCAGATGTTATATATTCCAGGTCCAGACTTAAGACTCCGCAGACTTCAATAGCGTAATCCGCAGTAGTCTCGCAATAAATATCTTTTTCAAATAAGCGCACTCAAAAACAATTCTCATTGATATAGCAATTATTCTTTGTTATATTACTTAGAAAAATTATAAAAATTTATAGTTTTAGGATTTGTTTCAAGTAGATATACAAAAATTGATGAAAGAAAATTAGGTTTTAATGAGACAAGTGTGTATATTTTTTGCGGTATAACAAATAAACAATAATACAACTCTGGAATAACATAAAATTAATAAAATTCTACATAAAATTCTTTTTAAGCTTAAAGATAGGAGTAAATAAATATTATATTTAATATTCATTTACTATGAAATGTGAAACAAGTGACCAAGAATCTTTAATTCATAGTAAATGAATATTAAATATAATATTTATTTACTCTTATCTTTATTAAAGATGTTTCACCTTGCACCAACACCACAATCTCTACTAATTATTTTTTAAGCTTAATAAATATGTCTCTCGAGTGTGATTTTTTAAGGAGGATACACTTTTTGGCCGTTATATACAAATAATATCTTCGGGTAAATAAGTTTCACTTCCCTCGTGAGCTTGTGTGGATGAGCCTCTTTAATAAATTTTTATTTTACTTATACACTTTAATATTTGATTTGACGTTTGATAGGAAAACATCTAGCTATATAATAGAGTAATTACTAAATACTCTTTTAATTATAAAGTATCTTCTTGTTAATGTTTGCATTATAAGGTTGAAAATATCAATTAACTTATCGAATTGATCAAATATTGTTTTGTTATCGCAAATATGTATGTTTGCAAAATTTCTAGAAAATCGAATTGGTAGAAGCTAGTCAAAATTCTATCAACGCAAACAGACAAACAGACAGATGATCTAAGTTAAATAAAGGAAGTACAAACGGAAATGATATCAACTTTCTTATTTTAAATGAAATGTTACTTTTTTTTTAAAGATATCGCTTTCTTGTTTCCAAAAACAAATAGTTTATGAGAAAGGAAATCTGGAAATATAGTTGGAATAAGTTGGAATTTATTATAACAGAATTAAATATTTTTATTTTTATATAATTTCATTTAAGGTAGTTCTATCACAAATGCAAAAATTCAGGAAGTCTTCAAAACTTGGAATATAAGTCATTAAAAGCATAATAAACACAATCTTAAAATTCGAAGACGATTTACCACACCAAACATAAAATAATTGCAATTAAAATGACATTTTTTACATAGGGTAGATAGGGAAAGGGTGGGGATATGATCATTATTATTTTTTTTTCATTGAAGGACTTTCACCATCTTGATGAAAAACTAATATTTGTTAGAATAATATATTCGGAGTAACTTAAAAAAAAATTTGAAATTATTTATCATATAGTTTTGATAAAAAACAAAAAAACAAACAAATATATTTGGGCGATTATTTTTAGTGGAGGGGATATAAGCACAATGGCTTGGAAACGATCCAGCTAGTATGTGTGTATCCGTATAGAGATTTCGTAGGGTGAGTGGACAGTCACGTTAAAAAAACATAACCTAAAATTTTAGTTCCGTTCATATTTATAGAGTGGTTACGAGGCTAAAACTTTTTGTGTGGATTGTCGCGAAAGAACCTCCTTAAGGTAGTTTCACAAATGTAAAAATTCAAGAAGTCTTCGAAACTTGGAATATAAGTCATTAAAAGCATAATAAACATACTGTTAAAATTTTAAGACGATTTACCACACCAAACATGAAATAATTGCAATTAAAAATGCAATTTTTTATATTTGTTAGAATAATATATTCGGAGTAAATTAAAAAAAAAATTGAAATTATTTAACTCGTAGATTTGATAAAAAAAAAAAAAAAACATATTTGGGCTATTATTTTTAGTGGAGGGGATAAAAGTTCAATGGCTTGGAAGCGATACATTCATAAAGAGGATATAGTAGTGTAAAAAGTACAGTCACGTTAAAAAAACATAACCTAAAATTTTAGCACCGTTTATGTGTATAGAGTGGTTACGAGGCTAAAACTTTTTGTGTGGATTGTCGCGAAAGAACCTCCTTAATTATAAGATTCTTCCAAAATTCCAATTCATTTAAATTGAGTAAACAATAACAGTCGTCTTGGTTACCAAAAAAGAAGGAGATTTGAAGGGACCGAAAAGCCGGGTACCTCGTGGTCGTAGCATGTAGGTAGCCTATCCTGCTCTACTGATTCATAGTAACAATTTGGTCGAGGTTTTATTAAAGCCAGTCCAGTAGTTATTTGACATAATATTCTTATCATACATAATATATATATATATATATATATATATATATATATATATATATATATATATATATATAGGTAGGTACAGACATAGGCACAAATGCCATTTAGTAGTATGTGATGTGTAGAAAATCCATTGTTAAAATTTTCATTCGCATTAAATTTTTCCCTGGGGGGGGGTAGGCTAGGGGTTAGCGTACCAGCCTGCTAACCAAGTGGACCCGAGTTTAAATCCGACTCGAGGCATCCGGCTAAAATCTGATCCCTGGGTAGAGACAAATTTTAAAAATTAATAATAAGTATCGTAAATTGGCTTATGGCTAGAATAGCTGAAAATTCAAAAAAAATCCCTATTAATTTAAGAACCCTTTTTAACATCTTTTGTATTTAAAATTTTGCTCTAAAATTTATAGAGGGAACATCAATCGCAAAAAGAAAATTGTATCATTGGATTTCCAATATAACAAAATCTGGTTTAATATAAATAATATTTTCCAATAGTAGTGGATATATTGTTAAAAAAGTTCAGTATTCGAATGGTATAATTTTTAAAACAAGGTGAATAAAACGGTAAATATTTATTGATGTAATTTTTTTTTATTTGCTTTAAAAAACAAGAGTTATTTATGTCGCATCTCTTATATATTTAATTGTCGAAATTAATGTATAAATATTTACACAAAACGTCAAAAAAAGAAGAAACATTAATTCTGAACCTAATTTATTTTCTCATGATTCGAAGTTTTTTTTTTTTAATATTGAAGAGAGAAGAAGATTCCTTTTTATGGATTCTATTAAAGTTGATTAAATCTTTTTCTTAATATATATTTCAAGTTACTTTTGAATTGAAAAACTCATAATGCTATGAAATTGTTAGATTAAGTAGATCGAGAGAGATATGTTTAATTTAAATGGAAAACGGAGTATTTTTTTTTTCATTTGTATGTTATTTTGATTTGGTTGGCTCCCTCCTAACGCCCCTCAGTCGCCTAGTCTTCATTCTCGACCCACTCATTCCTATTTTTCTTTGAAGAAGTTAAAATTTGAATAATAATCTTAGAGGCAGTGAATGAGACAGACTATCCCATTGAAGATTTGATGGAAGATAAATAAACGCAAAAGAGAGACAGATGGAATTTTTTATTCGTGAAAAATCAATTAAAATGAGATTTTCTTGAGGGATTTAAGACCCTTTACGAGAGACAATTAGATTTTGGACAACATGGCATGAGGCAATGCAAAAGGGAGGGTGCTTTCCCTCTAGACGGGGTAAGAAAGAATGAAATGTCTCCGCTGGAAAAGAAGGTCTACCCTTTATTCCAGCGGAGACAGAGATCGGGGAAAATATTCTGGCGTGTTTAGTGCACACCTCATGACTTTCAATTACCCTTCATTAAAAACAACCAACGTTAAAATAAAATATTTTCTAAGACTCAACGCCCCTTACTCGCTTAAATCGGATACTAGGTATACCGGTATGAAGTGAGCGTTTTTATGTGAAAATGAAACACTAATTTTTAATGACAAAGTAAAAAATTTTTATTCAAAGTATTGACCATTGCTTTCTACACATTTTGACCACCTTTCTGGCAATTTGTGGATACCACGCCAATAGAAATGTTCGTCTTTTGAAGCAAACCAATCAGACACCCAATTTTCGACTTCTTCGTAGGAATCGAAGTGCTGCTCAGCCAATGCGTGTCCCATCGATGAAAACAAATGGTAGTCGGAAGGGGCCAAGTCTGGTGAATACGGCGGGTGGGGTAGCAGCTCCCAGCCAAGTGCTTTGATTGTATCCTGAACCAGTTTTGCTTTGTGTGCAGGCGCATTGTCGTGTAACAAAATTACTTTGCCGTGTCTTCTGGCCCATTCTGGTCGTTTTTCGATCAATGCCTGGTTCAAATTGATCATTTGTTGTCTGTAGCGATTAGTATTAACAGTTTCACCAGGTTTTAGAAGCTCATGATACACCGCACCTTTCTGATCCCACCAAACACAGAGCATTGCCTTTTTCCCGAATAGACCTGGTTTTGCAGTCGATGTTGATGGTTGTCCCGGATTAACCCATGATTTTTTCCGTATAGGATTCTTAAAAATAAATCCATTTTTCATCGCCAGTAACGATTCGATGCAAAACTGATTTTCTTTCGTGTCTTTGAAGCAAAATTTCACAAGTGTTTTTTCGGTTTTCCATCTGCCCTTCGTGGCACCCATTCTCCACACTTTTGGATCTTTCCCATAGCCTTTATAAGGTCAGAAATTGTTTGCTGTGCAACATTTAACATTGCTGCCATTTCATTTTGACTCAAAGTATCATCTTCATCAAATATTGCTTGCAATTCGGCGTCTTCAAACTTTTTTGGTAGTCTTCCACGTTCTTCATTTCTCACATGAAAATCATTATCTCTGAACCGTTGAAACCATCTTTTGCATGTTGCTTCTGATAGAGCATGATCACCATATGCCTCGACAAGCATTCGATGCGACAGATGTCATACCAACCAAACAAAAAAAAATAATTAAGACTCGTTCACATTAAATGTTCCCTATCGACACATTTGTATCTTAACGCTCACTTCATACCCGGACACCTGGTACTAACCGAACAAACTCATTCGCCAATTCGTTTATCCCTATGACATCTAGAGAGTTGAACTCTCTTCCTCCGACCGTCTTCCCAGGAACACATAACCTTCAATCTTTCAAGACACGCATCCACGAATATCTTCAACTCCGACCCGATCTCTAAAACTCTTCTTATTTCCAAGAAACAAAGCTCCACCGCGGACTACAGAGGTTGTACCTTTTTGGTTCAACTTCTTCTTTATCAGTATCATTATAAAAAGATAAAAAAAAATTTGCAACGAAATTTTCTCTGGAGAGAAAACATTTTATTTGTTTCATTCATTGACCCTTTGAAACCCTGAAGAAGGAGCGAAAAATCCTCCGAAACGTCGGTTTGAAAGGAAAGGAGGAAAGATTCCAATAAATTACACCTTATTTTATATGAGTTAATTTTTTCTTTCCTCACTACTTCTGGGCTGCCTTCCATTACATTCAATAAAAAAAAATAATCAAAGTCCTTAAAATTAAAAAAATATATTTTTTTAGATTTAGTAGATGACGAACTCACAAGATTTCTTTAGAAATTCAAAGTCCACCACTATCAAATAAAAACAATTTTTTTTTTATAAAAAAACAATCCGAAAATGTTTATTTAAAATCCAAACGTTTCGGGAGAAATTCTCCTTTTATGAATGGAAATTTGAAAAATAGATCTAACTTTCACCATTACTGCCTAACCCTTTGAGGTAAAGAAATTTATATAATGACCTATATTAAAGAAGATTTAATTTCCAACAGAAAAGTTAATATGAGTGAAATGCCTAAAATTAATAGTTTACGAGTTAAAAGATATTCCAATATTGAAGATAGAATGGACTTGATGAATCAATAAGTAAGAAATAATGTGTCTCTGATCGGGACACTTCCTCTCGATATAATAGATCAAAAAAATTATATATGAGAAAAAATCGATCTTATTTTATCGATTTCATCTATCGGAGGATTCATACTACCTTTTTAATATAAGAAAATAGCATTTTGATTAAGAATTTTGTAGTTTAAAAGAAATTGTATGAAAGGATTCAATTTCTTCTCTCCGGGAGCGAATCAACTAGAAATGGCATAAAGTTTTATTTTTTTTCTCATTAGATATTTATTCAAATCGATTGAAATTTCATATAAGTGTGTTATTTTCATTTATCTTTTATACAAAATAATTATTATTAGGAAATTTGCATTTTAAAGGGTAGTTTATTTGAAGTCCTATTTGAAAAAACGCTAATAACTCCGTTGAAATTTTTTTTAAAAATATGAAATTAATAGATATTATAAAACAATTAATTATTAATAATTTAATTCAATTTTAAACGAAATCGATTCAGTACTTTTTGAGAAAATGGTCAAAAACCCGAAAACCGCCATGAAAAGCCGTTTTAGAAACATTTTAAAAAGCCACCACCATGTCATAAGTCAATTTTTAGTTTCATATGACTTTTTTAAATTTTTCAAAGCCATCTCGTGCTTTCAAAAAACATCTCTTTTTGACGGTTCAAATGGTTTTTGACCATTTTCTCAAAAAGTACTGAATGGATTTCGTTCAAAATTAAAGTAAATTATTAAAAATTAATTGTTTTATAATATCTATTAATTTCATATTTTTTAAAAACATTTCAATGGAGTTATTAGCGTTTTTTTAAATAGGACTTCAAATAAACTACCCTTTAGAATGCAAATTTCCTAATAATAATTATTTTGTATAAAAGATAAATGAAAATAACACACTGATATGAAATTTCAATTGATTTGAATAAATATCTAATGAGAAAAAAATAAAACTTTATGCCATTTCTGGTTGATTCGCTCCCGGAGAGAAGAAATTGAATCTTTTCATACAATTACTTTTAAACTACAAAATTATTAATCAAAATGCTATTTTCTTATATTAAGAAAGGTACTGTGAATCTTCTGATAGATGAGATCGATAAAATAAGATCGATTTTTTTCTCATTTATAATTCATTTATTTGTTCTCTTATCAAAAGTTTGGGTCGCAAGTCAGAAGTCACCCAGCATCAGCGAGTCATTTGTTACTGTTTTCTAGCTTTTTACCATTTTCTTAAAAAACTAATGAATCAATTTCGTTCAAAATTAAATATAATTATTAATAATCGATTGTTTTATAATATTTATTAATTTTATATTTTTAAAAATTATTTCAAAATAGTAATTAGCGTTATCTTTAATTAGACTTCAAATAAACTATCCTTTAAAATGCAAATATTATAATAAATGATATTGTTTCATATATAAGAAATTTCAATAGTTTTAATTGAATATGTGATGAGGAAAAAATTAAACCCTTTTTGTGAAGAAACTGAATGTTTTCATAATATTTAATTTAAACTACAAAATTCTTAATTGAAATGCTTTATTCTTATATTAGATTAGTAAAAAAATTCAATTTATATAAAAGCTCTAAAATGAATAGATTACTAGTTATGACAAATCAAGGGAGACAGTGCCCTCCCCTACAAAACTCAAAAATCTTAACTCCATTATTACGAGACATCACTTATAGTATGTATTTCTCATTAAATTATTTCTTAAGTTCCAAAATTTTAAAATTCTACTAAAAAGTTAGTTGATCTCTAATTGGAAACCGAAATTGAAACCTTGTAATCATCATGTCAGCTGCCCCCCCCCCTAGGAAAACTCCCTAACTACACCAATGCCTACTGTATAAAATTCAAAATAGGTGGTTTCTATCCGGCCCTTTGGTCTAGCCAATAGAAACGATACGTGAGCCGGCTAGCATTTTCTGCTTCTTCTTCTTCTTCTTCGAGTGCCATACCCGAAACGGGTGTCTGCTCCTCTCCACATATACCTGTGCTGAGTGTGTTTAGTTGTTTTTACACAGATATACGGGACCTACTTTTTAACGCCGGTTCCGAACGGCTAATTTGGAGAGGTTACTAGGCAATTATACTCTTGGTAGGTTGCCATTACTTTCCAAGAGGAGGCGACTGCAAATATCTATCTGCCGAGACTCGGTCTTGAACCAGCGATCTTCGAGTCAGCGAGCCAGCACTCTACCCACTGACACACAGTCGCCTTTTCTGCTGCTCGACACATATTACTTGTAAAAATACCTCTTGCGCTCAACCTTCTGTTTTGTTTCGTTCCATTCGTTAAGAAAAAATATCCAAAAGCTCTGATTGATTTAAACACTATTTGACCGTGCTACTCAATTGGAAAACTCTCTTTTGGACTACGATATTATTGGATTGATACACATTTGAAGGACCCACGCGAGACTCTGAAAATTTCTAACGGATTTAATATTACAACACGAACCAGGGTCAGATACTTATTTATAAGGAACAAAGCGAACCATAGGATATTCTTTTATCATTGCACCAGGTGAACCTCATTATTTATGTAAATATATCTCATCTCATTAAATATCATCAAAATATAAAAAGGCCTTTTTTATTAAAAAATACAGTCCATAACCTTTTCTTCATCTCTGAACTAGCAACAAATTCTAAATCTATACACCTACAATCCAATACTTTACATATTCTACCCCGACTATTTTTCGGAATGAAATTCTTTAATTTTAAAGTTCACTGACTCTTAGATTTCCTTGAGGGATTTCAAACCTTTTACGAGAGACAATTAGATTCTGGACAACATGGCACGAGAAGCCGAGGGACGGTGCTTTCCCTCCAGTCAGGGTAAGAAAAGAACCAAATCCCGCTGCTGGAGAAAAAGGGTAGGAGGGTGAAAAAAAGAAGTTGAGGGAAATTTTGAACGAGACATTAAGCTGGGAATGAATAAAGAATGGCCCTGGCGGCGAATTGCGAGCCTAGGCACACGTGTGTCTGTCTCTGTTCGTGTGTATATGTGTGTGTGTGCAGTTGGCTTGGCTCCAGGCGGTTGCGTTGCTCTTGGCGTCGGGTCCTCCGGGTCCATTTAGGTCCCCGGGTCAATTCGGCTCTGGTTTGCGACAGGCGGGGCGCCCCGCATACCCAGTCCAAACCTTTCGAAAACGAGATCGAGCAGTAACACCGGCTGTGAATAATCGTACCATATACCACCCCCTACATCGAAATCAACCACCCTCCTTACTCTCTCCTCCTTAAAATAGCTCACAAAACTTTTTATTGTTGCAACTGTTAAAAATTTTCACATAAAATTTTATAAATAGGCCTGTTATTGTTTTATATATTATTATTTTTCTATAAGATATCAGCGAAATAACTGGGTCAGTTGAAAATATCCAGAAACAGTGCAGTTTGAAAAGTTTTTGTTTTGTCGAGAGTAGCAGAGTTGTTGATTCACAAAGAGAAACAAAGAAATTGTCCTCTGCTTGATGCAAATAAACATACACACATTTATATGGAAATTATATATCTGTATATATATATTATTTATTTGTTTGAGACTATAGTTTCGAAGACTTGGTCTTCATCATCAGCCTTTTTAATTATAAATATTATTTTTCATGTGGTGACTACCGTATGGATATTGAAATTTTTTCGATCTTTGCTTAGCTCTTATTTTAACTGACCCCCTGCACCCCCAATCTACTCAGCTTCACCCCACCCCCTTTCCATCCCCGGACCCTCATACCACCCCCTGCACCCCATACCCTAACCCACCCCCGGACCCACCCTCCTCACTCAGTTTTTGCATTTCTAGCCTTCTAGTGACCCACAGATTATTTATACAAAATTTGGTCCAAGAGCAAGAATTTTCATTTTTTGACCTTCCCCCCCATTTTGGGCGGTTAGTTTTTGCATTTCTAGCTCTCTAGAGGCCCACAGATTATGTATACAAAATTTGATTGAGTTTGCTCCAAGGGCAAGAATTTACATTTTTTCACCCTCCCCCTTGTTGGGTGGTTTTTTGGGGGAATTTTAAAAAAAAAGTTGTCAGAAATCATATCCTCTACAACTTCTCTAAAATTTGCCGTAGGGTTGATAGTTTAGGAGTTATTTGATAATTTCCATTTTTGTCCGCCCAAACCACCTTTTGGAGTCAAAATATCAAAACGTTATATAGCTATAAACGTAAGTTAGAAGACACCTGTTCCAAATATGAAATTTCATAATAATCCCTTCAGCTGTTTTTACGTGAATCTTGAGCAACTTTTCGGAAACCACGGAAACAGACAGACAGACATTCAGGAATTTTGTTGAGGGTGTTTTCGTTCATAACTTTTCTTGAAACGCGTGCAACCAAAATTTGGCGTGATTTGGACCAAAGTACAGAGAAAAACCTTAATTTTATATATATAGATTTGTATTTTTTTATAAAAATAAAAAAATAAAATAAATAAAAATCACAAAAATTATATAAAATCACAGACCATATAATAATAATATTTTTTATTGCGCCGCGTTTCTTGCCTTTTAATCATCTACTTCAACTGTTTGCATCCATTTTTTATAATTTAGCGGACCCCTTGTAATGGCTACGCGGACCCCCAGAGGTCCCCACAGTTTAAGAATTGCTGTACTATATAGTTTCTCGAGATAATGTCAATATCTGGTCACCTACTGAAACAAGCCTTCCGATATAATAATCCATAACATCTCGGTTCCAGTAGTAGACCACCTATCGTATATTGAATTTCTAGAGTAATACAACCGAATGTTTTCTATATTTGATTCAATCGCGAATCAAATGTAGGGAATCTTTGTCAAATATTGACTGAAAATAATATCTGAACTTATATATTTCTACGGTAACTTGAAATAATGATTTTAAATAAATTTTATAATTTTTCTCATTAATATATCAAAGAATAATTGATAAATCAATGAAAATTGTTTTTGACCTCGCTTATTTGAAAAATATATTTATCGCGAGACTACTGCGGATTACGCTATTGGAGTCTGTGGAGTATTAAGTCTGGACCAAGAGAAAACAAGATGTGATCCACTTAGCTAAAAAAAAAATTATAAAATTTAGAGTAATACAATTCGCTCATACACTGTATGACGAAAAACAAGAAAAAACAAAATGGATATTCCAATTTTTTGACGATAAAAAATGAATTATGAAAAATATGTATTTTTATAATGAAAATATTTGAATTTAAATTTAATTATGTATGTATTTAAACACCAGATTTTGTTTTTGTTTATGTAGTTATTTTTAATAAATATGTACATACATGAATATTACTTTCTCTTTATTTTTTAAAAATAGGAAATACATTAGTTTGGAATTAATTATCGTATTTTGTATTTAGTTAGCTCCTCAATTATTCTTGTTTCAAATATTCCAGCTAAAGTGCTCTATAGAAAATCGATCTATCCATTATTTTAATAACTTTGAATCTACTCAGTGTTTCCCCATAAGTATGTAGGTATATATGTTCACGATTTACTCAAAAATTACTCAACACATTTTAATGCCATTTTGACTATACAATTTTTTGTAGTTTTGCCTTAGCACCGACATCAAAATATATTATGGGCACTTAGTAGTTTCTTTTAATAAAAAAATTAGTATACTATTCATGAGTTCATTTTTTCATAGGTAGTATGTTAAGTTCGTTGTTTAAGATATGGTGAACATAGTTTATAATTACTAGGAGAATTATTAAGATTGTGGAAAAACCGAATAAAAGGCATCAATTAAGCATCGTACCTTTCGACAATATATTTATTCTTTCTCAAGTATTAAAAAACAATAAACGATACAAAAATGAGTACAGTAAACAAATAACCCAATAACAACGCAGCATATACCTTTGTTTATTTGCTTACTGTACTTATTATTGTATCGATTATTGGTGCACCGTCTGATCCCAAATATAGTAAAATTTCTATAATTTGGATATTTCATTTTTACTTTACCATGAAGGGAGGTTATGGTCAAGAATTGTAATGGTACATGAAAAAAGTGTTTTTTTGCTTCTTTTTTTCGAAATATCTCAAAAAAGGCTGAAACTAATTTGATTAAAAAAATTGAGCAAAACCATGGCATTTCAGCAAAAAAGCCCTATTAAGTGAACATCGAAAAAATTATATTTTTCGAGATAATAACTGTTTTGTCAAAATGTCTGTTAGTCTGTTAGTCTGTGTGTTACCAAATTTTGTGGACGAGCTAGCTCAAAAACTAGTGTGAATATCAAAGCCAAATTTCACACGTAGTTTTGGTGGATTGAAGTTAAGAGTTGATTAGATTTTGGTGCATATCGATCCAAAATTAAGAGGGTGGAGGGGGGGGGTTAAAAATTAAAATCTAGTCCATTTGAGCAAACTCAACCAAATTTTGTATACATAATCAGTGGACCCCCAGAAGTCTAGAAATACAAAAATTAACCGCCCAAAATGTGGGGGGGGGGGTGGCATAGGGTCAAAAAATGTAAATCTTGGCCATTTACCAAACTCAACCAAATTTTTTATACGAAATCAGTGGGACCACAGAAGTCTAAAATTGCAAAAACTAACCGCCCAAAATGGGGGGGGGAGGTAGGGTCACAAAATGAAAATCTTGCTCATTTACCAAACTCAACCAAATTTTGTATACATAATCAATGGTACCCCAGAAAGAAATATAAAAATGAAAAACTAACCCCCCCCCCCACATGATTATAAATAATTTTAGGGGCCAGGTTGTATGGTAAAGTCAAGTGTATGGCCACATCAGAACACTTCAGCTTATTTACTGTACATATTATTGTATCGTTTATTGTTTTTTATTAGTACTTAAGAAAGACAAAATAATTGTCGAAGCGTTCTATGATGGTTAATTAATGCCTTTTATTTGCTTTTTCCACAACCCTAACTAAATATAGATGAGATCTATAATGAAAAAAATATTATAGAATTTTACTAAGTCTTGACAATTTTTCAATTATTCATCCAATTTTTATTTTTGGGTCATTATTTGAAGTATCTTTAAATTATCATGAAGGGTTGGTAGTTAATCAAATTTTTTCGATAAGTTTCGTAATTTTATGAAATTGCCAGGGCTCTGTTCAAAACAGGACCTATGGTCACTTTAATAGACATATCTCCCGTATTTTCTCAAATGATTTATAGCTACTTACACATTTTGCATCCATGTCATTAAAATAAATCTCTCCTCGATACTCTGAAAGTCTCCAATTTTGTTTTATCTTTTATGATTCGTTGACAGGTTGTGAAAATGTCTTGTCTCATGAGTAAGAGAGATATCTCTGATTTTATTATATTTTCCTTTCCACTCGTAAAACTATCGATATTATCGCATCCGTTAGAAAATGAACGTTCGTTTTCTGATTGATTTTCATTTTATTAAAGCAATAAAGAAAAGAAAAATGGTGAGTGAAAATTTATCATGCAATAATTTTAAATTATTACAGGCAAGATAGACAGATAGGGGAAACTACTAAAGTCTTTAAAAATAAAATTCAATAATATTCTTCTAAATTGAATTTTTTTTGAATAAATTACAGTAGATTCATAACTTATTAAGTTGCTGGCACCCTCTAAATTTTCAAAATTAATTTTTGCACCCCATTAAAAAAATTCAATTTTAATATACAAAATTGAAGGAGACAATAAAAGAGTGTGTCTTCTGCTGGAATTATAAATTTTTAATTTATTTATAACGAGAATTTAGTTTTAAGAGCTCACATTACTTACATACATTAATTCCTGTTAATTTATTGTAATAGACTGATGAAGAGGGCAAAGCTCTCGAAACTATAGTCTCGTTATAAATAAATAAAAAATTTATAATTCCTGCAGAAGAGACACTCTTTTATTGTCTCTTTCAATTTATAAAAAGTGCCTGGAGCACCGAGCGATGCTCGGCAACTTTTTGCCTCTAAATAAATAGCTTAAGTTTTAAATTTCAAGGCTCTACCAAAGACGAGATATGAACGATTAAAATATTTATTTCACGACACTTCTAATTTACACCCCCTTCCTTGATTAAAATTTGTACACGACTAATAATTCATGGCACTTGATAAGTAGGTACACCATTTTTAAAAAAGCTAGTGCCGTTTTTGAGAAAAAAAAAAACGAAAAATCTTTCATGTACATGTTCACTTACGGTGTTGCGATTTTAACCAAAAACTTGTAGTACACCTTTTACAAGGAAAACTGTAAATGGGTTTATTTAATTTTTTCTTAGATATAGCTAGAAGCAAATTGAACGATTCCACCTCCACGCGGTGTACACGGGCACTGACTTTGGGGATTAGTTAATTATCAAAAGTAGCTAAGTGATTCTTAATAACCCTGTTGTTAGTTAAATTCAATTCAGAGACAGGGTGATGAGCCTTTGGGTTCCTTAAGCTATCACATAGAAAGAAAAATTGAGTCAGTGAGTGTACACTTTCTAGCCTATATCGAGCTTAACTTTCGAATTTCGTAGTTCTGAGATTTATGGTTGAGAAACGCAGGGGGGGCGGGTACATTCTTACTTGAGTAAACATCAACTTCCGATACTTCTATTTTAGCCAAAACCTTGTGGTAATTCTTGTAGCATCTATATAGTTTAATTTTCAAATTTCATGACTCTGCGACTTACCGAAGACGAGATATGAACGATTAAAATATTTATTTTGCCACATGACTACTTTACATTTTTTTTGTTTTGTTTTTATTATTAATCTAAATCGCTTTCAAGTTTCTTTAATTTGGTACCCCACTTTGACTGAGAAATATTTCGCGACCCCAGATTATATAAATATATGAAATTAACAAACATTATTCCTAGAAAACTATAAAGAAATTTATTTTGGTATACATACTCGTAATAATTTTATCAAATCTTAAAACTAAATGTTAATGAAATGTGCTTGTTCCTCATTACAGAAAGAATCAATTCTTAGTTGAATATTTGATACTGCAGAACGTCTCCACGTCTTCAAGATTTTTCAAATTTGATCGGTATTTTGATTTTATAATCGGCGCTGCTGAGAACGTCGCTTCGCATAAATATGCAGTACAAAATGACTAAAGTATATTTGGGGACATTTTAGAAATTGATGACAATTTTCCCCTAATCTCAACCAAAATTCAATCATTAACAGATATACACCAAATTCACTACATTTTTTTTTGAATTAATTTATTATCACTGTGAATTATAATTTTTTTATTGTTTATTGTTTCATTGTCTTCATATGTTTCACATCCCCAAAATTCACTAACGAGATCCAAAGCGTGGCCGCAACCCATAGTTTAAGTACTGCACTAGAGAACTGTTCACCTCTACGGTCTTCTATTTATACTAATTTCTAAAATAAAATTGCAAGTGTTCTTAGAAATTTATTTTAAAGACCCATCAAAACTATTACTCATTGTAGCATTTTACTTAACACTTTTAGGGGCTGTATATTACTGTTAATGGATGAATTGTAAAATTGTTAGCTTTGATTGTAAAAGAATTAAAAAAGTGTATAAATAATATAAAATATGAGTATTTCATAATCCTAACTCATAACTATTAATATTTTTGATTTATGATCATAGACCTGATAAATCGGTTGATTTTTATTTGGGAGAACCTAACTAATTAGGAAGAAAATAACGTAATGTAATTTGGATGATCAGACACAGACTAAAAAATATTTTCCAATTCTATAAATATTGGTGACCAACATCTGTAATAGGATAAGACAATAGAAGAACGAAATGAAAAAAGTTTCAATTCCATATTTAAAAACTTTATATTAATATAAGTCAAAACTGTGAGGTTTAGAAATATAGAGATAAAAATAATATGAAAACTGAAAGATATTAAAACTGGGTGCAAAAAGAAACATCGGCAGATGCACAAAATCCTCTTAAAAGTAAGTCGGAATATTATCTTCTTGATAATAATTAACTCGTCAGAACTTCAATTCTTAATTTTATTATTTAACTAGCTGCAAGGCCCGCCTTCGGCGGCCCTCTTGCTAGCCAGAGGGCACGCCCCCTGGATCCCCAGCACTCGAACCCCCCACACTCACCCCCCACTCCCACCCAGCACCCCCTACCTCCCGCCCCCACACCACCACCCCAATACTCCATTCCGCACCCCTAACCCACTAACCCCCTCACCCCCACCCCTAAAACCCCTCCAGCACCCCAACCCCCGCACCTCACCCACCCCGGACCCCACCCCCGCACCTCACCCACCCCGGACCCCACCCCGCACCACTCCCTGCACCTCCACCCTACTCCGCCTCACTCCTCACCCCACCCCCATTCCACCCCCGCACCCACCCTCCGCACCCAGTTTTTGCATTTCTAGCCTTCTAGTGACCCACAGATTATGTATACAAAATTTGGTTGAGTTTGGCCCAAGAGAAAGAATTTTCATTTTTTGACCCCCCCCCATTTTGGGTGGTTAGTTTTTGCATTTCTAGCTCTCTAGAGGCCCAGAGATTATGTATACAAAATTTGGTTGAGTTTGCTCCATGGGGAAGAATTTACATTTTTTCACCCTCCCCACCCCTTTTTGGGGAAATGTTTTTAAACAAAAGTTGCCAGAAATTACATCCCCTACAACTTTGCTTATCATAAAATTTGCCGTAGGGTTAATAGTTTAGGAGTTATTTGATAATTTTTATTCGTGCGCCCCCCACCCCCCACCAAACCCCCTTCTGGGGTCAAAATATGAAAACGTTATATAGCTAAAAACGTAAGTTAGAAGACATCTGATGTAAATATGAAATTTCATAATAATCCCTTCAGCCGTTTTTACGTGAATCGTGAGCAACTTTTCGGAAACCACTGAAACAAACAGACATACATACAGACAGACAGGAATTTTGTTGAGGGTGTTTTCGTTCATAACTTTACTTGAAACGTGTGCAATCAAAATTTGGCGTGATTTGGAGCAATGTACAGACAAAACCTTAATTATATATATATAGATAATATTTGTAATAAGAAACATTAGTCAGTTTGAAAATAAATAAACTAATTGGATTACATAAATGATATATGGTAAGACTTGAAAATCGTTGCAATTTTCATAAAAATAGACTTGCCTTTCTTGATATGTTTTTCAAAGTTTGAGTACGGTTATTTATCAAAGCTTCTTCAACGTTGAGTTTTTGTTTTTTTGTTGTTGTAAGCTTTTTTATTAATTTTAAATCCATTGGAAAAAGTCTGGTGTGATCAAATTAATGAAACCAAAGTATTAAGCAAGTATAAGTAGGCCGGTTCGAAATCACTACCGTCTTGGTAAATTGCTGTGTCTTCTCATTAGTTAGATATCGACGTGTCGATTCTAGGGAGTTCATGGTGTTGAGTAAATGAACTTATTTAATGGAAGGTTGCTATAAGAGACTAGCTTATAACATACTTTAGAATTAGTTCGTTCACCTCTGGTTAAACTTAGCTGAAGGTCAACATATTAGCATTCTAATGGATGTCAGAATGTAGCTAACTTTAGGAGGTACACATATCAGACGGTTAGCTGAAAAAATGAGCAGCCAAAGCTATTCCATAGTTCAACAAAGCTATTGAAACCTGTTCTTTTATAGAGAATTTAAGTTAGATTGATGGTAAAAAAGTTTATTTTTCGAGTCCAATTTATTAAGATTTTAATAATTAATTTCAACATTGATAATCTCGTGCGTATACGAGTCCAAACAATTCAGACCATTGTTATATTGAATGATAAACTATATATTTATCTGAGTGGGCGCGTAATGAATAAAAGAAGAGCCAGTTGAAGTAATTTATAATCCATGCAGGGTAGATAAACCTGGCGGGGCTTTTTATCCCCTATATACTTATGTCGCACTTTAGCTGATTCTACATGTGTGTGAAAATACCCAGGTAACACATAATATCCCCAGAATATTCTAAGAAGTTATTTAAAGCACATATATATTCCAATTATCTCCAGGAGATCCACAGAATATTTGTATGGGCGTTAATCTTCTAATAATATTCTTTTCCAAATATTCCAAGAATCCGCAACTAGGAATATTCCTGAAAAGGGAATTTAATGTCCTACACAAATATCCAAATTTCGATCATCCCTGGTTATATACATTCCGAGGATATCTGTAGAAGATTGTTAGAATAAATTGTATAAAATTATTCGTGATATTCAAAGGATATCTGTAGAAGATTGTTAGAACATTCCTCGGGATATTCCCAGGATATCGCTAGAAGATTTTTAGGCGGACATTTTGTTTTTATAAGCATTTTCTTAGAATATCTACGTAGATTTATAAGACTTCGTCGGGATATCCGAATGTCCGGAAAAGATATTGAAAGAATATATATATAGAATATACTTTTGCTGCCTGGGTATGATTCGCATACGCTCTTTATACAAAATGATATTATCTTATTATATTAAACGAACAATTCTTGTATACATATATATATATAATCGTTTTCTCGAAAACGGCTCTAACGATTTTGAAGGCAAGTGCGCAAGGAAGGACTTTCATAAGCGGTGCGGGCGCATTGGATAAAGTAAAAATTTGTTATGCAGACGTTGTCACTCTGGAGAAATACAAAAGATTTTTTCGAAGATCAACAAGATAGATTAAGCAGTCTCGATCTCCCTTAATTTAAAGGCTTGAAAATATTTGGTTTGTTGTCCTAATTATATTTAATGATATATTTATTTAAATACTTTTTAAAATGTATTTTATCTTTTGAAGCCGAATGATATTAAATATGTGTATTTAATTAAGTATTTTTTATTATTTAAAATTTTAATTAATTTCTTTTTAATTGACTAATTAACCTGACATTTACGGGCGAAAATTGTTTTATAAAGAGCTTATATGTACTTTAATTTTTAAATGGATAATATGGGCAATTTTCTGACAATCTCATATTTCCATCACCACATTTTCTAAAGTAGACATGACAGATGTAATTCGAAAGATTTTACCGGGGTTTCAGTTTTTTCACTTTAGGTTCATATCTTAAGAGTAGTTCTTCTCTAAACCCCAAAATAATGAATAATAATATCGCTAATATTTTTCAAGAAGATTCTTACTTAGAATTCGGAAATTTTCTTAGCTAATCCATTTTTTTTTACTTTACCATACAGGGTATGGTCAAGTATTTGTAATCGTGCATGAAAAAAGTGGTTTTTTTGCTACTTTTTTTTCGAAATATCTAAAAAACGGCTGAAACTATTTTGATTGGGGGGGGGGGGGGGTTAAAATATCTAGGGCATTTGAGCAAACTCAACCAAATTTTGTATACATAATCAGTGGGAGTCCAGAAGTCTAAAAATGCAAAAACTAACCGCCCAAAATGGGGTTTTTTTTTGCTTCTTTTTTTCGAAATATCTAAAAAACGGCTGAAACTATTTTGATTCAAAATTCAATCTACAAAAAAGGCCAAATAAGTGAACATCGAAAAAATTATATTTTTTGAGATAATAATTGTTTTGTCAAAATGTCTGTTAGTCTGTTAGTCTGTGCGTTACCAAATCTTTGTGGACGAGCTAGCTCAAAAACTAGTGTGAATATCGAAACCAAATTTCACACGTAGTTTTGGTTCATTGAGGTTAAGAGCTGATCAGATTTTGGTGCATATCGACCCAAAATTAAGGGGGTGGTGGTGGTGGTGGGGGGGGGGGGTTAAAAATAAAAAATCTAGGGCATTTGAGCAAACTCACCAAATTTTGTATACATAATCAGTGGGACTCCAGAAGTCTAAAAATGCAAAAACTAACCGCCCAAAATGGGGGGGTCAGAAAATGAAAATCTTGACCATTTACCAGACCGATTTTACATTTTACGTAGAAGTTTGAAACTTGTTGATGACAATCTTGTCACCGATGAAGAAAAGAACGATTCATTTTGGATGATAGTGGCGAAGATGATGATTCTCCACCTAATAAGAAACCAAGAATTCCAACATCTCTTACCGAAAAGGAATAGAGAGTATCGCAAAAGCAACACTTGCCCAGTAATGAGGAATATAGATCAAAAGAGTATGTCCAAATGTAGAGCACCAGGCTGTAAGGGGCTAACATTTGTACAATGTTCTGAGTGTAAAATGTTTTTGTGCCTTACTTCGGGGCGAAATTGTTTTTTAGATTTTCACAAAAATTGAATTTAATGTAAATTATGTAAAAATTTTATAAAAAAAAAAAAAAATATAAATGAAAAAAAATTGTATTATTTCATTGATATGGGTTAAAAGTAGTCTTTAAGTCCTGAGGTATCATATATGATACCTATCCTACAAAAATAAGTAACAATGAAAAAAAAATAAACAACGTAATTTATATCATTTTTGTATCACGTTTACTCAATAAAACTACTTTTTTCAAATTTTAATATTTTAATTAGGTCTCGGGTCTCAGGAAGGTTATTAAATATTAAATATAAGTGAGGGGCCAGGTTGTAAGGTAAAGTCAAGTGGATGGCCACATCAGAACACGTCAGCTTATTTTTATCAATTTTTGTAATTTCACAAATCCAAAATATCTAAGTTATATAAAAAATCTGTATTACTCGAAATAATTGCTGTCCATCCCAGGAGCCACTCTCAAAATTTATATAAATTCGCCCCGGGTCATGTGCATTCTACAAGAATTGATTAATATGTGACCCAAACCGGGTTGGTTTCAGAGAATTGCGACCCTCTAATTTCCGGCTTAGGCATAAGTTGGCCAAAGGGTCACTCTAGTGAAATGTCAATACACTTCTCAATTCCACCTCCCTTCCTATCCTCGTTTTACTTAATCCTTTCTCTGATGAAGCCCTTCACTCCCTTTAATCCATACAATTAATCCACAAATTTCATTTCAATGTCAATACTATCAAAAAGAGAAACAAAAGCTTAACATTTATTTTCCCCAAATTGATCATTTATTTTCTTCTTCATTTATAATCCTTTTTGATTAATTACAGAATATCGTTTATTTTATTAAAAAAAATTAAATAAATGAATCGTAGCTCATTCATCTGTAAAAATAAATGACCCCTCTTAGGATATGAGAGAGAGGGTTGATGAAATAGAATCAAAGGGATGTATTTGCCAAAGAGGGGTTCAAAGGAGAAAGATCACATGATAGATATACAGAGCGTCCCACAAAAGGGTTTTAATGCAATATTTTTGTATTTAATTCAATTATAAGGTGTCAGAGAAAAGACCCCTTATCTTCACCTGGTTAAAATCGAGATAATATGCCATCTTTTGTTTCTATAGCAGCGCTTCTTAAACTTTTTTCATACGCGACCCCAGTTTGACCGAAAAATTTTTTTACGACCCCATTTATACGTATAGATATACTAGCTGCAAGGCCCGCCTTCGGCGGCCTCTTGCTGGCCGGGACACGCCCCCTGGACCCCCAGCCACCTCAAACACCCCCCCCAAACCCACCCAGCACCCACCCCGCACCATGCCCCCACCGCAACACTCCATTACTCCCCAGCCCCTCCAGCACCCCCCCCCCGCACCCGTTCCCAACCCCCGTCCCAACACCACAAACCGCACCCATCCAACCCGTGCCCTCCAACCCTGCGCACTACACCCCCGCTTAGCCCCATGGGCTCCACCCCTGCTATGCGCCCCCGCCCCCCCCTCGCACCCCCCACCCTACCTCGCCTCACTCCTCACCCCACCCCCATTCCACCCCCGCACCCAGTTTTTGCATATCTAGCCTTCTAGTGACCCACAGGTTATGTATACAAAATTTGGTTGAGTTTGGCCCAAGAGAAAGAATTTTCATTTTTTGACCCCCCCATTTTGGGTGGATAGTTTTTGCATTTCTAGCTCTCTAGAGGCCCAGAGATTATGTATACAAAATTTGGTTGAGTTTGCTCCAAGGGCAAGAATTTACATTTTTTCACCCTCCCCCCCCTCTTTTTGGGTGGGATTTTGGGGGAAATTTTTTTAAACAAAAGTTGTCAGAAATCACATCCCCTACAACTGTGCTTGTCATAAAATTTGCCGTCAGGGTTAATAGTTTAGGAGTTATTTGATAATTTTCATCCGTGCGCTCCCCCAAACCCCCTTCTGGGGTCTAAATATCAAAACGTTATATAGCTAAAAACGTAAGTTAGAAGACATCTGATGTAAATATGAAATTTCATAATAATCCCTTCAGCCGTTTTTACGTGAATCGTGAGCAACTTTTCGGAAACCACTGAAACAGACATACATACATACAGACATACAGATATACATACAGGCAGGAATTTTGTTGAGGGTGTTTTCGTTCATAACTTTGCTTGAAACGTGTGCAACCAAAATTTGGCGTGATTTGGAGCAATGCACAGACAAAACCTTAATTTTATATATATAGATGGTATATACCAGAGGTGGGGAACCTTTTTACCATGAGAGGCCACATTTAAAATAGCAGTAACAAAGGAGGCCACATAAGTTTCAATACCGATAAATGTAACTTTTGTAAAGTTATTGCTGTTCAAATTCAATTTTTAATTTAAATTCAATTTTTTTTTATTTTAAATTCAGTTTTTCTTTATTTCAAATTCATTTCGAGGCCACATAAGAAATTCAAAAATGCCACAGGTTCCTCACCTCTGGTATATACCATCATTTTTACTACGAAATCAAAATTAAATTTATAATGAAGCAAATCTTTATAAACATACCTATTATACCTATATTAATAATTTTACTATTTATTAAGGTAGTTGTTTCGCGACAATACTATCAAAAAGTTAATGCTAGAGTATATCCCGTATGGAAATAAATAGATTTTCGAAATATGTTGTTTATATAATTTATTGAAAATATATTAAAAATATAAAATTTTTGTGTTCAATTTATATAAAGTTTATGTTTTCTATATATTCTTAAAATATAATTATTTTTATGTCGCTCTTAATATAAACTTTATATAAATTTAACACAAAATTTTTTTATTTTTAATATATTTATTTATATTTTCAAAAAATATATAAAAAACATATTTCGAAAATCTACTTATTTCCATAAGGAATAGAAGAGACAATAAGGATTCATAATACATAAGCCCAAAACTTTTTGCTGTTTATGTACAACTTTGACAAATATGGCAACACTGTCCGAGCTAGTACATATTTTATCATAGAAATTCCAGATAAAGTACATTATAAAGGAAGTTTTATAAAACAAAATGTTCTTAATAAGCGATTGAAAGCTGTTGCGACAATGGCTGAAGAGAAAAAAAAGTCAAAAAAAGTACTAAAGTTAACCCACTTTTTAGGTTAAATAAAAGCGTTGCTGCCAGAATGTTTTTAGTGTAAATTTTTCATTATTTATTCATTATTATCTCAGAAACTGAGTTGTAACTATGAATTAACATTTTCTTAAAAAATATATTAGTTAATGTTTAATGTTAGTTTAGTTTTTTAAAACAAGGGTAAGAAGAGTTTCTTAATTATAATTTATAATTAAATATGTATGTAAACTTTCCGATATCCCGTATAGTGCAATGTATAAGTCTGAAAAACTTTATCTTTGGAATTTAATATCTCCGGAACTATATTGTTCATAAATTTCGTTTTGCCACCAATCGATGCAGAAGTGTTTAAATAATAATCTGTCTAAATTTCAAAAAATCCTAAGAAAACCCATATGGTGAAACAACTACCTTAAGATATCAAAATAAAATTGTACATGGTTAATAAGGGCGGCAAATAGAACAAATAAAAAAAATTTCATGAAATTCTGGGAACATGGGTTTCATCGTAATGATTAGCTGGATGATTTGAAATGGATTGACCCAGGGTGATGGGGATGGATTTCCTTTTTTGTGAAACCTACCTCGCATCTTGCTCAAGTTTTATTATTATATTAAAATGTTTCACCTAGAACCAACACCTAACTCCTTAATAGTTAATGAAAAATTTACACTAAAAACAAGCTGGCAACAACGCATGTGTTTATTTATTCATTCATAATTCTTACAATTTAACTTTACACAATGCTCTGAGGCAGTTTGCCTCATATGAGCAGTAAAAAATAATAATTAACATAAAACAAAAGAGGAGAAAAATAAAAACAAGTGTGTGCGAAAGAAAGAAAGAAAGAAAGCTCCAGCGAAAGGAAGTTGAGAGGAAGGTGAGAGAGCCAGCAGGAGGGAAAAGATACACCATAAAGAGAGACGCCAAAAGAGACGCTCACTCCCGAGACCCGCCCCCGCGAATACATGCCAAGAGACCACGATTGAAGATAAGTGATGATGAAGATGAACGGGTGAATGATGGTAATGAATTCCACAGTCGGGCAGCAGTGACAGTGAATGACCTATTCACCACCTCGGACCGGTGACTCGGGATATGAATACTATTTGAATCAGCCCGAAAAGCCCGATTATGTATGGATGATCTAAAATCTAAAAAGTGAGTTTTTTTTTATTTATTTAAAATTGACCTTGTCCGTTAGAACATTTGGTCAGTGATACATAAAATACATATTTTTACAAAATTTTATATAATTAGAATGTTAATTAGGTACATAAGATTACAAGCAAAAAATAAGAAACATACATTATTTTAAGTATTTTTTTTTCTCAAATTACATTTCTACTGTTTACGCAATTAATCAGAATTATGTTAAATTAGAATAAATATAATTAATTAATTTTTCCTAAAGAAATTATGTGTCTAACAATATATCGACCAAAAGTATATTTTCGTTTGAATATCTCGAAAAATATTACTTTTTTAACCCTCACTTCAATAGGAAGATGATACAAAGGAAGGGACCCTTATCAACTTTTTGGAGAATTTATAGAGAAAATAAAATAAAAAATATAAGTCATTTTAAATAATATATTTTATTGGGAGTTTGAAATGTATATTTTAGTTTGAATATCTGGGAAAATATTACTACTATTAAGCCTGTCTTCGATGTGTATATGTTACAAAGGGGGGACCCTTATCAACTTTTTTGAGAATTTATAGCGAAAATAAAATATTAATTTTCAAAAAACTAAACTCATTTTAAATAGTATATTTTATTGGGAATTTGAAATGTATATTTTCCTTTGAATATCTCGAAAAATATTACTTTTTTAACCCTCTTTTCGATAGGAAGATGATACAAAGGGGGGACCCTTATCAACTTTTTTGAAAATTTTTAGGGAAAATAAAATTATAAAATATAAAATAATAAAATAATAAAAAGACCCGTATACACAGATACCTTCGACCCCTACCCACCCCATAAAACTCTTCTTCTTCCTCTTTTCACGGTAGAGGGGCCAACCCAGGCCAGGGGATGCACCTTTTTGGTATAACTCCTTCTCTCATTTTCATAAAAAAAAATATTCATTTTCAAAAAACTAAACTTATTTTAAATAGTATATTTTATTGGGAATTTGAAATGTATATTTTCGTTTGAATATCTCGAAAAATATTACTATTTTAACCCTCTTTTCGATAGGAAGATGATACAAAGGTGGGACCATTTTCATCAACTTTTTTGAGAATTTATATAGCGAAAATAAAATAATATTTTCAAAAAAACAAACTTATTTTATAATATTTCAAAAATATTTTTGTCTAATCGCCATAAAAGATCAAAACATTTATTTTTAGTATATTTTAAACGAGATTGAATCCTAATTGTAATAAATTATAAAATGTAATTTTAATTAAATCCATTAAAAACGTTATTTTCGTTTTATATGTATATACAGTGTGTATGCTTGAAATTAATTGACTTTTCCATACTCCCTCTTTTTAGTAAGCTATTAGATTGTGGAATTGTCGAAATGGAACCCAATCACCGCCCATAATTGCTTTTTAATGATCTAAAAAGGTTGGTCAGCATTTGTCTTCCCATATTAAGTGGTATTTTTCTTTTCTTTTTTTTTTTACTTTTTTTGGGTTCCAGTCAGTGGGACAGAGAAGGAAATGAAGTGGAGCAGAGAGACTTTTAAGATCTCAAGGAGCGAAAGAGGAATCGAGAGAGAATGACAAAAACAAAATGAGAAAGAGATATCTTTGGCTGGCACAAGCCGAATTGGATCCAGTCCAATTTATCAGAAATGAATTTGGCTCCATTGTCCAGAAACGGACAAGCAGATTTAGGATATGAAATTCGATTTGATTTGATGATGAATCACCAATAAATGTGGCTTGTCTTTTTTCGTACGTGAAAATGAAATTAAAGAGAATTTTTTATATAGATAGAAGAAAATACAGGGTGGGGCACATATTGAAAAGCTATAAAAATAAGCTGACGTGTTCTGATGTGGCCATGCACTTGACTTTACTATACAACCTGGCCCCCTCACTTATATTTAATAAAATTATTTATAAACATGTAGGGGTGGGGGGGGGTTAGTTTTTGCAATTTTAGACTTCTGGGGTCTCAGTGATTATGTATACAAAATTTGATTGAGTTTGCTCAAATGGCCTAGATTTTTAATTTTTGCCCCCTCTCCCCCTCCCCATTTTGGGCTGTTAGTTTTTGCAATTTTAGACTTCTCGGGGTCTCAGTGATTATGTATACAAAATTTGGTTGAGTTTGCTCAAATGGCCTAGATTTTTAATTTTTGACCCCCCTCCCCCCCTCCCCATTTTGGGCTGTTAGTTTTTGCAATTTTAGACTTCTGGGGTCTCAGTGATTATGTATACAAAATTTGGTTGAGTTTGCTCAAATGGCCTAGATTTTTAATTTTTTGACCCCCTCCCCCTCCCCATTTTGGGCGGTTAGTTTTTGCAATTTTAGACTTCTGGGGTCTCAGTGATTATGTATACAAAATTTGGTTGAGTTTGCTCAAATGGCCTAGATTTTTAATTTTTGACCCCCCTCTCACCCCTCCCCATTTTGGGCGGTTAGTTTTTGCATTTTTAGCCTTCTGGGGTCCACTGATTATGTATACAAAATTTGGTTGATTTTGCTCAAATGGCCTAGATTTTTAATTTTTAACCCCCCTCCACCCCACCTTAATTTTGTGTCGATATGCACCAAAATCGAATCAGCTCTTAATCTCAATGGACCAAAACTACGTGTGAAATTTGGTTTTCATTTTCACACTAGTATTAAAAATAAAACCGACTTCGAAAAATAAACGAAACAAATAAAATTATGAGAACTCAAAATCAAATAAAATGACTAAACGGTACACCAACAATATTTCGTCGTTTAGTTGCAACCGGACTAGACAATTAATCTATACCAGTACATTTTATTTTATTTTCGAGTTCTTATTATTTTATTTGTTCTACTTAATTTTTTGAAGTCGGTTTTTATTTCGATTTTATAAAAATTATTTTTCTTTTTTTCTTTTTAGTGATCTTATCAATAGTGACTTAATATAATACCTTGCATGCATCTCTTAAGAGAAAGCGTCGGACGAATGAATCCGAAAATGATAATAAAATTCAATTCATAATGTGAATTCTCTCGAACGTTTGCGGGTTTAAATGAATGTTTTAAGATTTTTTTAATAAAAGATTTTAGCCGTTATTGAGATATTTCGATTATTTGCTCATGAAAGAATTGGAGATTTACGTTATTTCGTCACTGATCATATCATCAGAACTTGACCAAATTAATATGGGACCCCCTTTCCAATAAAAAAAGATTCATCGATATCTGTCCATATCTGGAAAAAAGTTTTCGCTGAACATACATAAAATAAATAAATAAATAAATAATTAGGTATCTTGTCTATCTTGGAGCTATACTGATCCAAACGCAGAAAGAAACGGTTCATAAACAGAGAAGTTATGTCTGAACAAACATAACAAAAAAGGTCAAATACCAATGAAAAAAAAAATTGGTTCACAATTGGCGAAGATATCAGGTAACATAGACACGAGAAAAAAAACAGTCGAATTGAGAACCTCCTCCTTTTTTGAAGTCGGTTAAAAAAGCAGAGTATATTTTTGAAAAGAACACAAAATAAATTTTGATTTAAATGTGTTTTAAACATTATCAGACAAAACAGGGGAAGGGGGTCAAAATTATGTATATGTTTATTTGTATCAAGCAGAGGACAACCCCCATTGAATTCTCTTTACGAATCAACAAATCTGTTACTCTCGGAAAAACACAATCTTTTCTAGAAAATCATAAGATGGTGTCATCTATTAAATCCGATGGAATGGAATATTTTTAATTATATGTCAGAGGGGTTATTTTTCACCCCTTCGAGAATCGAACCCGAGTGCCAGTAACAGCAATCCGGGCCATCTGGCTCACCTGTGGGATGCAACCTCTCTGACATATGTACACGCGTAAAATATTTTACTCAAAGATTGTTATCTTAATTTGTGAAATTTCGCGATCTAGTGATTCTAAATTTAAACATATAGCCTAGCCTTATAATTTAAATAAAGGTCGTTGAGTGTTTCGAATTTTGAAGAGATTCAAAATTCGAAGGGCAATGGAATGACTTTTCCTAATTTAATATGAAAGATTTCAATTTGCCGATGGTAATAGATTCAAATTTACTAGAAAATCATAAGATGGTGTTGTTACGACAACACTTTAGAGTTTTGGTTGCAACCCTTCTTGACCAGAGAAAGGTTGACGATTTGACGATTTATCTCGAAGAAGCTCCCCTCAGAAAGGTCTGGTAACGCGCCCAAGCGATTCGACCTGTTTCAGGCCTGATGCTGATTTGATGGTAATTGAAGTAGGAGAGATGTATTTAAAGAAAGAGTATTATTTAATATTGGTTTTTTTAATTAGTTATTTTATAAATTTACATTTCTTCATGCTGATGGCTGGAGAGCTTAAAACTCGTCTCTCAACTCCAATTGACAACTGACCACCCCAAATGGGCTTCAGTTTAGAACTGCCAACTCTCTGGCTGACTCAAACGTGCCTGAAGAGTCGCAATTTTATAAATTACTTCTCATAGGCCAAATTCTTAATTAGCGGGGCGTATCTTAAAATCATTGAGCCCTCCCATTTCTAGAAATTTAATCTCTAGAAATTTCCCACGCAAAAATGACTTTTACAATCGACATGTGTTAAGAGCCATTTGACATTTTATGTTCAGGAAGTTGTAAAATCCCTTACCCATTGTAAAACAGTCACAATCGAGGATCAAAAGGGAAGCCGGCTGCCAAAATATTACCTTTAAGAATAATTATATTTATATTTAAGGAAAAAATTCTCGACGGCACAACAGTGTCATCTATTAAATCCAATGGAATGGAATATTTTTAATTATATGTCAGAGGGGTTGTTTTTCACCCTCTCGAGAATCGAACCCGAGTGCCAGTAACAGCAATCCGGGCCATCTGGCTCACCGGCCGGATTGCTGTTACTGGTATTTAGGTTCGATTCTCGAAGGGGTGAAAAACAACCCCTCTGACATATAATTGAAAATATTCCATTCCATCGAATTTAATAGATGATACCATCTTATGATTTTCTAGTAAATTTGAATCTATTACCATCGGCAAATTGAAATCTTTCACACAATCTTTTCAATTAAGTAATTTTTTAAGTTATTTCTACTTTTAGATCTTACCTCTCTGTTGAGAAAATAAAAGTGATAAAGACAGGCTAGGAGACAATGATCAATATCCTCTGTTGTTCTCTCAATTTACAAGACAAAAAGCAAAAACAATATGGGTACGGTGTTACTACTAGAATAACAAGACAGTAGAGCGGGATCCCCTGGGTTGTTAAACACGGGCTTTGTTCAAGGCGGTTTCCAGTGAATCCACAACAAAAAGATGAATGCTTCTCTCAATCTTGTTGAAAACAAATTATTAACAATGTGAAATTAAATTTTCGGAAAGATTAGAAGAACAAAAGGGAATGAAACTTGTCTGTGAATTGATCAAATTTCTCTACGTATATTTAATAATGATATAAACCATTCATTTGTGAAATTGTTAGATAACATTTTCATATAGTGAAATTGTGAAATTCATAGATGAAATGTAAATCACTCATAAGAGAAAAGGCATTTAATATAATAATTTATGAGCAATGAATTTTTAAATAATTCTGCTTTGTTCTAACAGCGAAAATTTCACCGGATATAATTTGACCCCTACATCAATTTTCAAACATTCTCTCTCTCTCTCTCAAACACACACACACACACATAAAACATACATCTATCTATATTAATTAAGGTAATTCTTTCACAAATGCAAAAATTCAAGAAGTCTTTGAAACTTGGAATATAAGTCATTGAAAGCATAATACACATACTGTTAAAATTTGAAGACGATTTACCACACCAAAACATGATATAATTGCAATTAAAAATGACATTTTTAACATAGGGTAGATAGGGAAAGGGTGGGGATATGATCATTATTTTTTTTTTTTATTGAAGGACTTTCACCATCTTGATGAAAAACTAATATTTGTTAGAATAATATATTCGGAGTAACTTAAAAAAAAATTGAAATTATTTACCAGTTAGTTTTGATAAAAAACAAAAAAAAACATATTTGGGCGATTATTTTTAGTGGAGGGGATATAAGCACAATGGCTTGGAAACGATCCGGCTAGTATGTGTGTATCCATATAGAGATTTTGTAGTGTGAGTGGACAGTCGCGTTAAAAAAACATAACCTAAAATTTTAGTTCCGTTCATATTTATAGAGTGATCACGAGGCTAAAACTTTTTGTGTGGATTGTCGCGAAAGAACCTCCTTAAATAGAGTGTTCCGTACGTCAAGCTTGAATCATTTGCTAATCGATTGCAAAATTGAGTTTTCTCTGCGTTTTAAATAAGGGGACCTCCATAAATTACGCCACACAGGAAGGAGGGAGGGGGCATCTCAGATTTGTTCCAAAATGTGACAAGGGGGCCCGGGAATCTTAAAAATTGTGATGTCACAAAAATCAAATTAAAAAATTTTCGAATATATTTTTTACATTTCAGGTTATCTTATCTTATCTTATATTATTAAATGAGCAATTCTTGTATATATATATAGAATCGGGTTCTCTAATAATTGGTGAACATATCAAGTCTTATGAGTTATTATTCGATGTATAAATTTTAATCCGATTGAAATAATGGAAGGGGGTGTAAATTAGTCATGTCGCAAAATAAATATTTTAATCGTTATATGTTCCGTCTTGAAGGATTGAAGGTTGTAGTTTTCTGGTAACATAGAAGCATAGGAAAGAAATATTTGACGATTAAACTGAATGCATGTATCGTAGTCTAGTTGAGGCATATTTTATAATTAATTAATTTTAAAATTTAATTCCGTTTTATAGTTGTGTTTAAATTGATAGCTTTACATATTTAATTAGGTTTTTATGTGTCATAACAAATATTTAAGTATATTATTTTGGTTGAATATTAAATTTTTACATAGTTCTAGGTGAAACATATTAAGATAGTTAAATAGTTTTTAGCTATTTAATATTTTATTTAACAAATGTAATATTAACGAAGTGGCGAAGTTAAAGACCAAATAGATTCTGACCTAGCAGGATATTAAATATTTAATTACTAAAAGCGTTAAAACGGAATTAGCAAATAAGTAATTTCTATTTAGCTTCACTTTGACCACAAAGGGGTTGTTTGCAAATCTAGGATTGCGTGTACAAAGTAGGATATCTCTAATTCTTTTTCCCTCAATAGGTTCGGTTAGAGGTCCTCAATGACTCACAGATATTATAAATTCACTCAAAATTTTCAAATTGTGTTTTCTATTTTTTTTCTTAATTCATAATAAGTATTTATAAAAATGTCTAAAATGTAGTAATTTTTTCTGTTTTCTTGGATTTCAATATCCATGATAAAAAAAAGAACGAAGCGAAGGTCACGGAAAGTTTTTTCTGGTACCAAAATGTTTTTCTTTTAAAAACGAAGAACGAATTTCCGATAGAATCAAAGTTTAAATTTCAAAACAAATCCGAGAGTGTCATGTCATCTACTAAATCCGAGTTGTCATGGATAATTTTTATCAGTTATCAGAAGGGTTGTGTTCAGTGATGGATTTACGCTTAGGCCTGTGAGGACCGGCCCGCGGGCGGCACAATTTTATGGGTGTTAAAATTTTAGGGGCTTTTAGCAGGCTGACACGTTACCACCTAGCCTACCCCCCCCCTGGTTGCCATCAACAAACCAACTCACTAACTAACAATAGTTTCTCTCTTGACCACTGCAGTGGTGGCGTGAGTCAAGTTAAATACTAAAACTATGTTGGGGATGGAATTGACACTCTCTTTGGACAATTTTTATAATTTTTTCTAACAAAATTTTAATAACTAAAATTTTTTTATTAAATTATAATATTCTATTTTTATTTAGGTGATATTTTATTCAGTCATATTTGAACATTTTTCGAGTAAATACACGGGTTTGAAGATTTAAAAAGCCAAAACGGAATTGACTTTTTGTAGATTATAAAATTGAAAAAATATAAAATTGGGTGAAATCGGCGTTAAAAAATTTATGAGTGCAACAGTAAATGTATACAATTAAAGACTATATTATTAAAATTAGAAAAATAAACCTAGTGGACTTAACAATGCAAAATATGTTGGATTTTCTCACACCCTATACTATCTTATGAAACTGACTCAATATGTTAAAGTGATAGTAAAAAGAAGGGGGGGGGGAGGTTAGGAAAAAATATTTTCAAACAAAAATCGAAGAGAGCTGATATTTTATTATAAATAAAATAGTCTCTTAATTAAAAGGAGAAAGAAATATCATATGAAATATTCATTTACTATGAGTTAAGATTTCTAGGTCACTTGTTTCACATTAAAATTAAAAAAAATACAAGAGGTAAATTTTTTCAATAAATATATTGAAAAATTTACCTCTTGTATTTTTTAATATTATTGTGAAACAAGTGACCTAGAAATCTTAACTCATAGTAAATGAATATTTCATATAATATTTATTTACTTTTATCTTTATTAAAGATGTTTCACCTTGCACCAACACCACAATCCCTATTAATTATTTAAAGAAGATATTATTAATTGATAATGGACTCAAAATTAAGGAGGAGGGTTTTATCGTAAATAATTTTAAATTATTTGATTAAATATTAAATGTAAGAAAGGGACCAGGTATTTGGATGTCATGTTGAAGGCCACATCAGCTTATTTATTGTAAAATACGGATAAACCAATAACGCATATAATAAATTATAACGAAATGTAGACAATATTTTTTTTCAAATTAAGAGAAATATAAAGTGACACTGTCAAAAAAAAGTTACAAGTTATGAGAAAAAACAAATTAAAGAATTTATTAAAAGACATTTTTTTTCTATAAATTATCGCGAAGTGTGTTTTGGAAATATTGCCTAAATAAGGAAGGCTTCAAAAAGCTTGTTAACTTTATTTAATTAGAACACTGGCTCTGATAAAGAGAAAAGTGCGGAAACGTATCTCTGATGAATCAAGGGAGGTAGTCATGGCTGCTAGCTCACAGATTAATTTTGAGCTCGATTCTGAATTGCATCTTAGAAGAAAGAAAGTCGCAGTCATTGTCTCAACTGGCCGGCAGAATCAAGACAGCTGGGATTTTTTATGATACGGAGACAAAATTCATAACCCAGGATATTTTTACTGTCTTTTATCAAATATATATTAAATAAATATTGTACCTAGTTCATATTAGAAGAAATTTTCTCTTCAGAGAGAGACGGACTGGTAGAAATTTTTATTGAAAGGCAGTCCAAGGATAATAAAGAAATTCTCCCGAATATTATAAAAAAAAAAAAATAAAACCGTCTTCAAAAAAATTAAATGCAACAAATAAAATAATAATAACTGAAAAATAAAATAAAATCCACTAAAATGTATAAAATAATTATCTAATTTAGTTACAACTAAACGACGAAATATTAACATGAAATCACTATTTAAAGTCGGTGCCAAAAATATACATTTTATGAATTGAACTCGACGGATCTTTCTTAGTACGTTTGGCAGGTAAGCTCGCTTATATAGTTTATTTAGCACCGACTTCAAAAAGTGTTTTCTTGTTAATATTTCGTCGTTTAGTTGTAACTAAATAAGATAATTATTTTATACCTTTTAGTGTATTTTATTTTATTTTTGAGTTTTTATTTTTTTATTTATTGTGTTTAATTTTTTTGAAGTCGGTTTTATTTTTTTTATAAAAATTATTTTTATTTTTCTCTTTTTAGTATTGTTATTAATAGTGACTTAATATAATACCTTGCATGCATCTCGTAAGACAAAGATTCGGGCGAAGGAATCAGAAATTGATAATAAAATTCAATTCATAAATATAGAAATTCTCTCGAAACGTTTGCGGGTTTTAAATGAATTTTTTATAAAAGATTTTATTTATTATAATTTCGATTATTTGCTCATAAGAATTGGAGATTTACGTTATTTCGTCATTGATAATATCTTCAGAACTTGACCAAATTAATATGGGATTACCCCTACAGTACCCCCTTTCCAATAAAAAAAGAATCATTAAAATCGGTTCATAAACAAAGAAGTTATACCTGAACAAACATATCAAAAAAGGTCCAATACCAATGAGATTTATACCGGACCAATCCGCAACTATACTGAACCCAATGCAAAAAAATCATCGAAATCGGTCCGGTATTTTATTTTTTTGAAGTCAGTTTTATTCATTTTTTTAATTATTTTTATTTTTCTCTTTTTAGTGATGTTATTAATAGTGACTTAATATAATACCTTGCATTAATCTCGTAAGAGAAAGTGTCAGGCGAATGAATCAGAAAATGATAATCAAATACAATTCATAAATATGGAAATTCTCTCGAAACGTTTGCGGGATTTAAATGAAAGTTTTAAGATTGTTTTTTATAAAAGATTTTATTTATTATAATTTCGATTATTTGCTCATAAGAATTGGAGATTAACGTTATTTCGTCATTGATTATATCATCACAACTTGGCCAAATTAATATAGGACCACCCCTAAGGTACCCCCTTTCCAATAAAAAAAGAATCATCGAAATCGGTCCACGTGGCAAAAAGTTCTCGCTGAACATACATAAAATAAATAGTTAGGTATCTTGACTATCTTAGAGCTATACTGATCCAAACACAGAAAAAATCATTAAAATCGGTTCATAAACAAAGAAGTTATGCCTGAACATACATAACAAATAAGGTCCAATACCAATGAAAAAACGGGACCAATCGGAAACTATACTGAACCCAATGCAAAAAAAATCATCAAAATCGGTTCACAATTGGCGAAGATATCAGGTAACATAGATACAAAAAAAAATATCAGTCGAATTGAGAACCTCCTCCTTTTTTGAAGTCGGTTAAAAATAATTGGACAGCCACTTTTTTCTTTTTTCCTTACTAATAAACCAACGTTTCGGAGGATTTTCCCTCCTTCTTCAGGGTTTAAAAGGGGTCAATGAGAGAAATGTACAAAATACTTCCCTCTTCTCTCATTAAGCAGTAGGAAAAAATTATGTTGATGACTCTTTTGAGAAAGGACAAATTTCGAGCCCTACTAAATATAAAATAAAGTTTTATTTTTTACTAATTTATTTTATTTTTTCTGTCGATATTATTTATATTTTATTGTCCTTATTAGCACTTTAAAATAAGTTAATTATTTATTAAATCTCATATATTCATGAGTAAATAAATAAATTATTACAATTTCTAATTATATATTATTTTAAACTTACCTACATTTTTAACAGTGTAGTTATCTTATACCTTAAAAATAATAAATCGATTTCTTTTATAAAAATTAAAAACATTTATGGCGCAAACTCAAAATTAATGAAGATATTACCAAGTAGAAAGAAACTTTGTACGGCTACTTAATTCTCATTCTCGTTCAATTTCGCTGTCTCTGTTGGTTGATCAGGAAATTTAGTATTAAACTCTGTTGCTCGTAAGACGATTACATTTCCTCAATATCCCGTGCCCTTTCAACACAAATCCACTTTTGAAAAGTTGAAACTTCACGCAGCCTCTCGTTTATCTAACCCATTCGGAATATACTCTCCACACGAGCTGGCTAAATATTTGGAATAAATTATTCTCTCATGGAATAAAATCAATAATCCCCTCTAAAGTTTAAATATAGAATTTTTTTGCAACGAAATTTTCTCTGTAGAGAGACGGACTGGTAGAAATTTTAATTGAATGTAATGGAAGGCAGCCCAGGGGTAGTGAGGAAAGAAAAAATTAACACATATCAAATAAGGTGTAATTTATTGGAATCCTTCCTTCTTTCCTTTCAAACCGACGTTTCGGAGGATTTTTCCCTCCTTCTTCATGGTTTCAAAGAGTCAATGAATGAAACAAATAAAATGTTTCCTTCTTCTCTCCACAGTAGTGTTCAAAAACTTTCTTCATTTTTAACAAAGGCATAGAAAAAACAATTTTTCCTCCTTTTCTTAATTAGATCTAATTAAGAAAAGGAGGAAAAAAATTTTTTTCTATGCCTTTGTTAAAAATGAAGAAAGTTTTGAACACTACTGTGGAGAAGAAGGAACATTTTATTTGTTTCATTCATTGACCCTTTGAAACCCTGAAGAAGGAGGAATCCTCCTAAGGTCGGTTTGAAAGGAAAGGAGGAAGGTTCAATAAATTACACCTTATTTGATATGTGTTAATTTTTCTTTCCTCACTACCTCTGGGCTGCCTTCCATTACATTCAATTTAAATATAGAATTTGAATACACTTAACATATCTTTGCTTTGAAAATAGAAACGAATCTTTTAGTAGATACTTTGACTTCAAGAAATTGGAATATATTTATCTTTTCAGTATTCAACTACCATTACAATTTTTCAAATTTAATTCTTAATATTTTTAGATTTGCATTTTTCACTAATCTATCTTATAAATAAATTAAGCATTATCGATATATTTGTTCCCAGTAACAAAAGTTTAAAACAAATCATTCAATTAAAATATTTAGATTTGATTCTATTGATGCAACGCCTGATGTATAGGCATCTAATACGTCAGCTCTGTTGTGTTATTATCTAGATACAGGGGAAAAGCATTATCGTTTATGTGGCTAGCTTGCTATAACAACAAAACGAATTTTCTATATCCAATCGGGTAATTAACCACATGAGAAATAACAGATAAAATATTTCTAATTAAAAAGACTGATGATGAAGGTCAAACCTTCGAAACTATAAGTGCCTACCTACTCGCAAACAATTAAATTATATATATATATATGTTGCAGTAAAAACGCGCTTCGCTGAATACCTACATTTCGTGTATTTATTTTCAAAAGTTTTTTAAACGAAAATGTCAAAAATTAGAAGAAAAGTTGTAGAAGATGTAATTTTTGACATTTTCGTTTAAAAATATTGAAAATAAAAACACGAAATGAGACGGAAGGTCAAAAATGACTGAATGCTTCTGCACCTAGGCCCTCCTAGCGGGTTGCCCTGGCGGGCAGCGCCTCGAGACGACCAAAATGTTTTTTTAATATTTATTTAACGCATTGGCTAAGCACGATCGCTATCTGGTCAATCAGAATAATTTAACACTTTGCCATTGGCGAATATATATATATATATATATATATATATATATATATATATATATAATGTATTAATTTCTAAAATCTTTTCAATTACGATATTTATATTCTATCGTTTTTCAAGTTTTACTGTATAAAATCTGTAGTATTATATCCGGTCGGGGCCAAATTTGATTGAATAGAGTGCACTCCTGTGCATTAGTAAGAGAAGTTATTCGAATTTTATACATTTAGTTTGCCGTTCCTTCCAATCCTTGCACCATTTCCCCAGATTACTAAGACCTTATCTGACCTATTATCCTTTTTTGAATTGTACTTTTTTTGGACACTAATAATACGACGTACTTAACCATCACATTTTAAACCATTGAATTCAAAAGAATCTATTATATGGGCGTGCCTCGATTCAATACCCTCAACGTACATTGCTTCTTTGTGATTCATGCGTGGGCGATCAGAAGTTGATATTGTGGAAATCCTCTGGCCATGATGGCCTCGACATCTGCGACCCCAAACCGACCAGCTAAAAGTCCGGCATCTTCATTTTCATCGATCTTTGCAGAAATGCACCTACCTTCTGGTTACTCTACACTTAAGAAGGAATTTCTCGTTAACTCGCTATTGAAGAGGAGCAAGCAAGTGTCACAATAGTTTGTCCTCACTTAAGTGAAAATTGCCCTTAGCTATCTAAACTCGAACTTACTAAGAGGTCGAGAAATAAGGTAAGGTTAGGAGTATAGGACTAGTATTATCTTAGATAATTTAGATTTAATTAAATTTTCTTGACTACTTGAAATACCTGAATAAAATCAAAAACAAAAATCAATTGTCTATAATAATATGTATATTAAATATCGTCACCTTAGAGTGTAAACCTGCTAACTCACAATAAGGAAATTTTACAGGGCAAAGAAAAAACAAATAAAATTTAATATTGGAATTTTTTATTGTGAAAATAAATATGATTTTTCAAAAATATTTGTGGTTTTATGTTCAGTAAGACCCTCTTTTTATTATAATTTTTGCATTTTAAAGGGTAGTTTATTTGAAGTCTAATTAAAAAAACGCTAATTACTACTTTGAAAGAATTTTTAAAAATATTAAATTAATAAATATTATAAAACAATCGATTATTAATAATTATATTCAATTTTGAACGAAATTGATTGATTAGTTTTTAAGAAAATGGTAAAAAACTCGAAAACAGTAACAAATGACTCGCTGATGCTGGGTGACTTGCGACGCAGCCGCTTGATGAAAGAAACCAAATAAATTATAAATGAGAAAGAAAACAGTCTTATTTTATCGATTTCATCTATCTGAAGGTTCACAGTATGTCTACTATATAAGAAAATACCATTTTGAATAAGAATTTTGTAGATTAAAAGAAATTGTATGAAATTATTCAATTTGTTCTTTCCAAGAGCGAATCAACTAGAAATGGCAAAATGTTTTATTTTTTTCTCATTAGATATTTATTCAAATCTATTTAAATTTCATATATATATGTTATTTCCTTTTCTCTTTTAAAAAAATATTTTTTATTAGAATATTTTCATTTTCAAAAGTAGTTTATTTGAAGTCTAATTTGAAAAAACGCAAATAACTCGGTTGAAATAATTTTTAAAAATATCAAATTAATTAGATATTATAAAACAATTAATTATTAATAATTTTATTCTATTTTGGACAAAATCGATTCAGTACTTTTTGAGAAAATCGTCAAAAACCATCTGGACCGTCTAAAAAACGATGTTTTTTGAAAGCACGAGATGCCTTTGAAAAAAAGTTAAAAAAGTCATATGAAACGAAATATTGACTTGTTACATGGATGTGAATTTTAAAATATTTCTAAAACGGTCTTTCATAGACGGTTTTCGGGGTTTTTGATGATTTTCTCAAAAAGTACCGAATCGATTTTGTTCAAAATTAAATTACATTATTAATAATTAATTGTTTTATAATGTCTAATTGATTTCATATTATTAAAAATTATTTCAACAGAGTTTTTGCGTTTTTTCAAATAAGACTTCAAATAAACTATCCTTGAAAATGAAAATATTCTAATAACAAATATTTTCTATAAAAGATAAACGGAAATCACATACAGATATTAAATTTCAAAATATTTGATTTGATATGTTATGAGAAAAAAAATCAAACTTTCTAGCATTTCTAATTAATTCGCTGTTGGAGATCAGAAACTGCGTGTTTTCATACAATATCATTTTTTTTTTTTTTTTTTTTTTTTTATTATTTCAATTTATTTACAACTTTTAGTAAATTTGATGAGAGTTAATTATCTTGAAGGAAACAATATCATTTAAACTAAAAAAATTCTTAATTGAAATACTCTAAAATTATATTAGAAAGATACCTTGATCCTCCTTATAGAATATTTTGATAAAATTATTTCACTTTATTAAATATTTTTAATTTTATCGGAGTGTTTTATCAAGAGTCTCTGACGCAAGCCACTCAGCATGAGGGACTCATTATTTGTTATGAATACTTCAAGTGATCAAGTCCATTCATTCCGTACAGTATTAATATATCTTTTAGCATATTAAAATTTAATATCTACATATTATATAAATATACGATTGTGTTATATTATAATATTATAAATAAATTAAAAAAATTAATAATACAATTATATTAGGTATATGTGTAAACAGCTTTTCCAGTTGATTGGCTAATACCACAGGGCCAACCCAAGACTTAATGGACAGAACAAAGCAATATTCATATTATTAGTATTAAATAAATAATTTTATTATTAAATAATATCCAGAATTCTAAAACACAATTGTGGTTTTCTGAATTACTATACACATTGAAATGTTGTAGTTTATAATCGATAAGTCTGGAATAGCTATTTTCCAGCATAGTTGGATATCTAGAGACTCCAGCTAGTTGATTTTTCCAGGTGTTTCCTCAACATAGTTCCCTCGTATCTTCAATTTTATTTATTAGGCAATCATACAAGATGTGGTTCAGCGACTGTTCCGATGCCCCGCAGTCACAGTGAGCAGTATCTGTGATTATATATATTATATATAGCCTCAACCAGCAGTAGTCTCGCGATATATATCTTGTTTAAAATGCGCGATCAAAAACAATTCTCGTTAATATGTTAATTATTCTTTGATATATTAATGAGAAAATTATAAATTTATTTAACTTCATTATTTCAAGTTAGAAATATATTTGACAAAAATACCTGCATTCAATTCGCGATCGAATCAAATACAGGAAACTTATGATTAATTAATAGCAAACACCTAACACACGTGTTAACAAATCGAGCGCGATGGACTGGGAGATTGAATATATAACATCTCAGATTACAAATCCATTTGGTGATCCATATCAGTGTTTGATATAAAAAGAGTCATGCGGGCTAATCGCGAAGTGATGCTGGATTATAGATAAATGGATCACATCTTTTTCATTCTCACTTGGTCCAGACTTAAAACTAAACAGACTCCAATAGCCTCAACCAGTAGTAGTCTCGCTATATATATCTTGTTTAAAAAGTGGGAACAAAAACAATTCTCGTTAATATGTTAATTTATTTATTTATTCATTTTTATTTTTATTTATTTTTTTAAATTTTATTAAACCAATTATTTTACATGAATTAATGTATACATTGTATTTGAGCTTCGACTTCGGAGATTACTTCTCCACCATCGAATGTCCTTGATCATCTTTTTAGTCCTTGTCTTTAATAAGAGGAAAAAACTAATTAAATAAAAAAACCTCTTTTCCGATTTGACTCAATCCGTCCTTCCAATATGTTAATTATTCTTTGATATATTAATGAGAAAATTATAAATTTATATATATTATGTGTTTATTTACATCAAAAAGAGGACACTCAATGATTTATCTTCATCTAATTAATAATTTATAATTAATTATGGTCTACATTAACTACTTATTTTTGGTAAACCAAAGTATTTTTTGTATTCATATTTTCTTTTAATTTCGTTAACACAAGCCAAATTATAAAGCCCTTGAATATTTATTAAAAATATAATAAAAAATTAACGATATAGCTCCAAGTCTCGTTTTTTTAGAATATTTGCCTTTAATTAATTGAAAATGTAGACTACAGTGACATTTGCTTTTTTTCAAAGAGACAAAGAGAAAAGAATTAAATTAAATCTGATTCTAGACAGTAAAATTAAACTTTATTGAAAAACAGTTACAATACGACTGCAATAAAAAAAAACGATGGACAATTTTGAGAGATAATTTATCTCAATTTAATTAGGAAAAATAAAAAAATAAAAAAATTCATTAAATAAAATAGAAAACCCAAATACGACAAGAAAAAGACTTTAATCTAAAATGTCGTCTTAGATTCTATCTCCTTGAAAAACTTTTCATTAGATATATTTTGAGACAGAATTTTAGTGTTATTGCAAGTTTTTTTGTTAACGGGTAAAAATATCAGACTTTACGAATCTAACGTTTTTAGAATTGTCTGCTTAATCTTATATTGTATGAAATAGCTTATTTCCTATTTTTATTCAGTAAAACTATATTTTGTTTTTATTAATTTATTTTTATTTTAACCCTTCGAAAATTGAACGTTCTACATGCACACAAAATAATATAAATTGAATTAAGGACGTTCCCTAATAAATCGATTTTCTTGCAATGCTTTTAAAACTTTGAATATACATATTTATAAGTGTCCTTTATACGTAGAAATTTTTTTCAATAGTCATTGCGGTACTAAATTTGTAAATATTGACCATTCAAATTTGCATATTTAACACGCAAACCTTATCCCGATTGATGTTAAAGCGACTGTTTCATTAAATAACAAATGTAATTTTATTAAAATTATTTTGAAAAACTGAGAATCATTAACTGAAGATATAACAAATATGTTTCTGTTAAAATAATTGTATCAAGCGGTATTGGTTTTCTATGAAAAATGTTAAAAGATAATCACTCAATTGTTCCATATCTAAAAATCTTCTGCAGCTGGTGCATTTGAGATTTTTAGCTAATTCTCTCAACCTAACTATACTGTTCTCATCTGGAATTTTACATTAAGCTGTTTCATGAAGTGTTTTTTATATTCTTGTCTTTTAGCGTCGGTAAGAATGCAATGTTGCCAGATTCAAGAAACGACGCAGTGAAAATATTTTTGCCTTTCTGCGCATGGGAGAGTAGGGGAAAGAGCGAACTGGATCTGAGCTATATTAGGGAACGTCCTAAGGAATAAATAAAAAGATTATTTTTAATAAAATGGTATTTATTGGAAGTTTTTTTTTTACAATTTTTTAAAATCGACGTTTCGGAAGACCTTTCCTCCTTCTTCAGGGATCAAAAGGGTCAATGAAGGAAGCATGTTGTATTTTTCATTCCTGTCTCCCTTTTCACCAACGAGCACTGAAACAAAGATATAAAGATATATAGTAGGTATATTGTAAAAAAAAAAATCATTCAAGAAAAGAAGAATTTAATGTTTAAACATGGGAACTCAATTTTTCCATATTCCCCATTTACCAAAGTTCAAAAAATCACCCTCCCTTACGAAAATATTTTAACTCAAAAAATGATCATACTACAATTTAACAGATAATATACAAGAAACTTCATTTTCATGAACAGTTCAAATTATTTTCCAGATATCATAAAATCTTTCCCAGCTGTTGAAAGCTCTTGAATTAGCAGATTTGAACCACAACCTTGCTTTGTTATCTGTATATTCAAGGATACACTTTTGTAGACATGATGGCAAACTGGCTAAAAATAATCTGAATTAATGAGACCTCGAAATGTGTATTTCCATAAACACATTATTTTAATTTTTTACTTATATATAATTAAAGAAATTATTAAGAATGTCAAAAAATTTTCAGGGCCCTTCTATTGAATTATAAAATTGAAGTTTATAAAATAAAAAAAAGAAAATAAATAATTTATAAAGGAAAACTCAACAGAAAGACTAATATTTACATTCAAAAGAGTGAGAAAGAAAGAAAACGAACCCAATGAGAAAAATTTCAATTATTTAATTTAAAGTGTTCTAAGCAGAGTATTTATTTAGAATACTAAAGGTAATCTAAACATTTTGACTTGAATACTCTGTAATCTTAGAAAACATCTTTGGAGTGAAGACATGTTTTCTCGATTAACGTGGAAATAAATTAAAACCTTTCGACACATTTTATATCTCTTTTTACTTTACCATACAGGGTATGGTCAAGTATTGTAATCGTGCATGAAAAAAGTGTTTTTTTGCTTCTTTTTTTCGAAATATCTCAAAAACGGCTGAAACTATTTTGATTAAAAAAAATTGACCGAAACCATGGCGCTTTGGTTTACAAAAAAGCCCTTATGAGTGTACATCAAAAAATTACATTTTTCCAGATATTAGTGATTTTATCAAAATGTCTCTTAGTACGTTAGTAACGTGCTTGCGTTAGCAAATTATTGTGGACGTTCTAGCTCAAAAACTAGTGTGAATATCAAAACGAAATTTCACATGTAGTTTTGTTGCATTGAGATTAAGAGCTGATTAGAGTTTGGTTGAAATCGGACTCAAAATTAAGGGGGTTAAAAATTAAAATTACAAGATTTTCAAACGAAAAAAACAAAAAAAAAAAAACAAGAAAAATGAAATATATTATAAAATGAACTTATAATAACGAAAAGATTATTATTATTTTTGGGCCAAATTGGGGGGAGGGGTGAAGGGACCAAAAATGAAAATCTATCCCCTTTGACCAAATTCAACCAAATTTTGTATATGTTTCAGTAAAAACCCGTTTTTAGTAAGAACGGATTCTAACAAGTTAAAATGCGTTTCATTGAATACCTTTGTGACAATTTGAATTTACTGATGTTGATTCAGATTGGTCCAAAGTTCTAGAATCTTATTAGAAGATTTTCAAACTAAAAAAAAAAAAACAAGAAAAACTAAATATATAAAATGAATTTATTATAGCGAAAAGGTTTTTTTGGGGCCAAAATAGGAGGGGGGGGGTCAAAAAAGAAAAATTTATTCCCTTGGATCAAACTCAACCAAATTTTGTATATGTAGCAGTAAAAACCCGTTTTTAGTAAGAATGGGTTCTTACTAGTTAAAACGCGTTAGATTGAATACCTATATGGCAATTAGAATTTACTTAGTTTGGTCCAAAGGTCTAGATGTCTAGAATCTTATTAGAAGATTTTCAAATTAAAAAAAAGGCAAGAAAAACTAAATACCTATATTATAAAATAAACTTATTATAACGAAAAGATTATTATTTTTTTGGGCCAAAATTGGGTCGGGTGGGGGTGTAGGGTTGAAAAATTAAAATCTAGGCCCTTGGACCAAATTAAACCAAATTTTGTATATGTTTCAATAAAAAGGGGTTCTTACCAGTTTACAAGCGTTTCATTGAATACCTTTGTGGCAATTAGAATTTACTGATGTTGGTTGAGTTTGCTCCAAAGGTCTAGAATCTTCATTTTTATCCTTCCGCTCCATTTTTGGTGTTTATTTTCAAAATCTTTTAAACGAAAATGTCAAAATTACATCCTCTACAACTTTGCTTCTAATGAAGATGTAATTTTTGACATTTTCCTTTAATTTTTTTTTGAAAATAAACACAATAATGATTCTAGACCTTTGGACCAAACTCACCCAACATTGGTAAATTCTAGCTCTCACAACGGTATTAAGTGAAAAGCGTTTTAACTAGTAAGAACCAGTTCTTACTAAAAAACGAGGTTTTACTGCAACATATACATACTTACAGGGAAGGATTTAGGTTCGATGTCGCCCTAGGCCCTGTTCAATATGCCGCCCTTTTTTCTAAGTAAAAGTGATTGTCAAAATTATATGGCTAATTATCAAATATTATTTTAAATATAACTGTTTATTGGTTTAAATAATTTAAAATATAAATTACTTATTCAAAATTAAGTTCCGTGGCTTTTAAATGAAAAACAAAAGAGATTTTAAATAAAGGGAAATATTGATTAATTAAAAGATTAAGAGTATACTTACAAAGTAATAAAGTAAAACTAAATTCCGGAATAAAATTTAATAAAAACTTTCTATCCATTTATAATAAAATAAATCCAAATCAATTTTTAATTTGAATTATCTCTATCTTTTTGCCGCTCCTAAAACTTTGCCTCACGGACCTAGGCCTAAATCCACCCCTGAATACTTAGTGAGCTCCCAGAAGATTAAAAATGCATAAACTAATCGCCCAAAATGGTTATAAATGATTTTATTAAATATTAAATACTAGTCAGATTGGAGTAATTTTTGGAGACGGACTGATAAGTTAATTAAGTGGATATTGATGAGGCAGTCCAAAAAAGAAGATAATTTATACTATTTTTTATTTTTATTCAAAAACCGACGTTTCGGAGGCTATTCCCTCCTTCTTCAGGGTTTTGAAAAGTCAGTGAAGGACATTCCCCTCGCATTGGATTTCTTTCCCTGACTTTTCAAAACCTGAAGAAGAGGAATAGCCTCCGAAACGTCGGTTTTTGAATAAAAATAAAAAGATAGTATAAATTATCTTCTTTTTTTGGACTGCCTCATCAATATCCACTTAATTAAATACTAGCTAGGCACGCCTTCTCCAACTAGGCCCTCCGGGCTGGTAGCGACTCGAGACGGCCAAAAGTTTCCTTTTTAATATTTATTTAACGCATTGGCTAAGCACTATCACTATCTGACCAATCAGAATCGTTCTAATAATTTAACGCTTTTGCCATTGGCTATGCATCAGATCGTTTGGATCATACAAACATATATACATTAAGGTGGCCCTTATTTTGGGTATTTTCGAATTTTTACGCTGGCAGAGGCTCATATGGTTCAAAATAAATTCAAGCTCCTATCTCAATTTTAACCTGTGCCTCAGAGCGATGTAAGTAAGATTCCCATCTAAATAACATGGGACCTGGCGAAACGAGTCGCTAGAGAACGAGCTAAAGGCAACGCAGCTCATCTCTGCACTAGGCCGTTTCTTGGAGTAACACCACCTCCCCGTGGTCCAGGTGGATATCCGCACCTTTCGGAGAACTAAGAGTGTTACCCTTGGCGAAGAACGCAGTTGCCATTGGCATATATAGAAATATTTCTATGTCCTTAGTACATCTGGAAAATGCACTGGATATGCTATATTATGTCATTAGACATATATAGTCCTAATGGATCCTATGGATGACCCACCATTACGGACTATCCTTTTAGTATATTCAGTGGGCCAAGAGGTGCTATGTTATGCCGGCAACAGGATGCAGCAGCTGCTGCATCAAAACTAACTATGGTGAACAAATCTCTTGAATTTATCTGATAAATTCCAAAAGAGATAAAATGCTATGATATTACATTAGAAATATCATAAACACGATTGTTTCTACAAATCCTACTACATCGACTCTGTCGATTAATGAATATATAAATTCATGAATATATCACTATCAAATGATGATGATATCATGTTGCATAAACAATTATGCAAGAATGCATGTATTGGAATGGTGACCTACACATCTCGGCATATATAGAATTTCTTCTATCTTTTTAGTATATTTCGGTTGATCCTGCCAGGATATGCTATTTTATGTCTATGACATATATAGTAAGAAATACTCTATCCTTTTAGTATATTCAGACGCGCTGCTCTGGATATGCTTCATTATGCCGAGATGTTGGTGGCTTGAACCAAATACGCCGACACTGCGGGCTTTGGCCTGGTTGAGTGGTGCGTGCGGCCGGGCTGATCAATGACACAGCAGTAAGCCAATAATTCACGGCGCATGGTTTGATGGTGGCCATGCAGATTGATAAGCATAAATAAGCTGTCATTCTTTGATGATAATTATAACTATTTCATAAGACAGTAAACAGTAATAACTGTAACCAGCAGTTGAGGGCGCTGCTGGAAATTGCTTATCAATATGAATAATTCATAACGGCCGATGAAAATCACCAGTATATGGTGATGGCTACAAAAGCTGGCCATGATTGATTCCGTGACTAGCTCATCGGCTTCCACGCTCGGAGCACCGCGGTGTCCACGTATTCAGGAAGTGACAAACCTGCAAGCCGAAATTGGTGTTGCTCTGGCATTATGCTTGCTAATCAGTGCGAGCGGGGGACGTACGTGTATTGTACCCGCTCGCATGCCATGGCCGTAGTCATGACAAGGGAGTTGACTAGCCCTCTGATTTAAAATGGTCCAGCGGCACATCTGACGAGGAGGCAGATTGGGCTTGGCGAGCCCACGCTGAGTGCAAGCCAATCAGTGCGAGCGGGGGACGTACGTGTATTGTACCCGCTCGCTTGCCATGGCCGTGGTCATGACAAGGGAGATGACTTGCCCTCTGATTTAAAATGGTCCAGCGGCACATCTGACGGTGGTTCAGATTGGGTTTGGCGAGCCCACGCTGAGTGTAAGCCAAAACGGTAAACACACCTAAAGTAGCCTGCGGCTGCCATTCAATTGGTGTCTTACAGGTTCCTTTAGAATGAAAGACTGGCGCCTTTTACCGTAGTGAATGCCAATCTGTGCCACTTGACTGTGGTATGCATGGTTGATACCATGAAGTCCGATAAGCTGCATGGTTATATATCATGTAGAAGAGGTTGTCGACTTCCAGATTTAACAGACAAGCCTGGGTTGGCACAAAAGGTGACGAACCGCTGGCCAAGCGAACAATCGGTTCACGAACTTAGGCTGTTACCCTAAAAGCTGCAACACAGTGGGTTTGCTTTGTACACATAACAAATAGAGGTATAGGCAGAAAGCCGCCTGGAATGGAGGGTGGCGAGTCGTTTGCCAGACGACAATCGGTCGCGGACCTGGGCTGAAGATTTTGAATCTTCAAATCCTACTGGTTGTTTTTACAGCGGGCGTGAACCGCATTGGACGCTTTGTAAGCGCTCGACTACCATTGTTTCGGAGCTTGCTTGGCGAACAATGCTTCTGATTATGTAAAAACGAAGCATTCGTACTTGGCTGTTTGCAGCAGGTGTGGGCCGGCTTGGGCGATTTGCAAGCGGTTTGTCAGGTGTATGTGATGTTGCAATCACATCAGGTTAACCAACCGCACATGCAGTCTATCACGTACTGGGACTGTGGGAAGAGAGTCCGAATCTGAAGAGGTGGAGCATGGAAAGTCATGTGCAAGAGAAACCTCGAACAACCATACCAAAGGTTGTTGAAAACAAATGGTGCCATGGGGAATGGAGAAAGCCCTAGGGACGAAAGTTCCTAGCTCCATTCGACTGAGGTTGGACTCGTGGTGGCACAAGGATTCGTCTAGATAGCTGTTGTTAACTCGCCAGCTGTTGATAGCTTCAACACTAGCGAGGGTGGAATATACGCCCGCTATATTTCACGTATACCTCTGCGTATACACCAATACCCTGATTGATGCCATTCGTGGTGATTATTCGATCTTTCGGGGTACACATGCGATACGAGAGTATGCATGCGCTGGTTGCGAGTGCGTGTGAAGGCCCGCGGGCTATAGACACCACTTTAAACAATTCAGTGCGTCATTGTGCTGTCGAATCTACTAAATAACATGGGGTTTTTGGCATTGAACGATCAATTTTTTATTCAGTCCAAAGCAATGGTTTAAAAAATTTGAAAATCTGTAAATTTTATCCTTATAATAGTATCTACCGTTCAGAATTTTTACAGCTTTGTAGCTATTATAATTTTGGAGTCTATAACTTACTAACACTAAGGTATGGCAGTATTTTATCTAGCTGTAACTCCAAAATTATAATAACTAAAAATATGAAAAAACTCTGAAGGATAGCTACTATTATAAGGGTAAAGCTTACAGAGATTTAAATTTTTTGAAATATTACTTTGGCCGGAATAAAAAATTGATCGTTCAATGCCAAAAACCCCATGTTATTTAGATGGGAAACTTGATTCGCTCTGAGGGACAGGTTAAAATTGAGATAGGGACTTGAAACTTGGAAGATATTTTTTTTTATTTATTTCGAACTATATGAGTCTCTGCCAGGGTAAAAATTCTAAAATACCCAAAATAAGGGCCACCTTACATACATAGATACTTCTCCATTTTATATATATATTAGGTATTAGGTCATTCAATAAGTCCGTAGGATGACACATAGATGGCGTTACTAGAATTTTTCCATATGATTTTTATTTAGTACTAACCTTCAAACGATACGTCTATAAATTTGACAGCAATCTGACTGTTGATTCGTGAGTTATAGCATTTTGTGTGAAGCAACTTTTGTTATTGAAAAAAAAGTGAATTTCGAGTTTTAATAAAGCATTGCTTTTTGATGAAAAAAATCGCCCTCGAAAGCAACTATGTTGAATAATAAAATCGAGTTTTGTCAAAATTTTTTTTTCGTACTTATCTTACGAACTTATTAAATGACCTGTTATAGATAAGAGAGGGTCCAGGCGTATGATAAAGCCATGTGGATGGGCACATCAGTTTATTTTTTTGTAATTCCTTTTTGAGCTGTAATCCCCATTTGATTTTGATCCTGATCCTCGAGTTGGTTAACTCCATCAATGGAGTAGCGTAGACAGAGAGTGTTAATTAAGCAAGCAATTGGCAGCAGCAGCGGCAAAGCCATGTGTTTTGCTATTTAAGCCACTATGTATTGTAGTAATTGTAACTTTTGCTGAAGAAGAAGTTTGTTGGGATCTATAATTCATTAATCTCCGGGTTACTCAAGTTCAATTAAGAGGCCACAAATGGCTCTAGGAATAATTGTATCTAAAGGAAGAAAGTTTCTCGACGAAGATGTTTGGCCTGAATGGTACTTTCGGGCAATGGCGGGGGTGTACGTGTGGGCCCCAGCGAGGCGAGGCTGGCCCATAGCCAGCCAGCCCACCGACACAAATATAAACCTAAAAGCCAGCCTGAGAGCTGAGATCTGGGCCAGCAACCACGCCAACAGGACCACGTGCTTTGACACCAGGTCGGAGGATTTCCCCTGCCAATTACTCTCCTCTTCTTCACTCAAGCGCAATGGCTCTTTCTTTGATTAAATCAAGCCTCTTCAGTAGAATCCATCATTTATCGATAGGCCCTCTAAAGGAAATTAATATATCAAAGAGGTCTTCGTTTTAATGAAAATTGAGATAGAGAACCAATAATATTCATATTCTAAAGGTCCATTCAATGCCAAATGAATAAATGGATTGAGGGTGAATTATGTCTTTGTTTAAGATTAGTTACTAAAACTATTATAAATGGAGAATTGATGAAAAGGAAGCCCAAAGATAATGAAAAATAAAATTTCAAATTATAGGGCGTAATGAAATAAAATCAACTGGTGTGTTCACCACACGACTTTCACATTTTCATTTATTTGAAGTCATCGCGACACAACTAATTTACACCCCCTTCCTTTTTTTTTGATATTCTCAAAAACGGCCCCTACGATTTTTTTAAAAATTAGTGTATTTATCAAGTGTCATGAGTTAATAGATGTGTCAAATTTTTAATCCGATTGAATTAAAGGAAGGGGTTGTAAATTAGGAGTGTCGTAAAATAAATATTTTAATCGTTCATGTCTCATCTTCGGAAAGTCGCAGAGCCTTGAAATTTGAAACTTAAGCTATCTAGAAGCTACAAGAAGTATAACAAGATTTTGGCTAAAATAGAAAAACCGGAAGTTGATGTTTACGTACGTAAGAATTTACCCCTCCCCTGCGTTTCGCAACCATAAGTCTCAGAGATACGAAATTCGAAACTTAAGCTTGATATAGGCTAGAAGGAGTACATCAAGCTTTTGTTTGAAATCGGAAGACCGGAAGTGGATATTTACATGAAAGATTTTTCGTTTTTTTTGATTTTCTTAAAAACGTCTCCAACGATTTTTTAAAAATTAGTGTATTTATCAAGTGTCAAGACACATAATATATAAGGGGTAGATAAATAATATTAATCATAATCAAACTAGCTAATAATATAAGTAAGGAATCATTTTAATCAGGATGTCCACATTTCCACGGTTTTCCAAGAGCAGTGTTTTCAGACAATTTGCTACGGGAGGATTTTAAAGATTCGGGGATTCAGAGGGTGGAGTGGTTGCTTGATTTAAAAATATGTTAATTTGGCTTTAATGTTGCTTCTTGTTCTCCGGTGGGGGGTGAGGAATTCTTTGAGCCTTTGGAGGCGATGCTACTAGCTTATTATTTCACTCAGCAGCTGGCGCTGATCAAATCAGTAAAACCTTTTTTTAGTAAGAACACGTTAGACTGAATACCTTTATGGCAACTAGAGTTTTCTGATGTTGGTTGAGTTTGGATCAAAGGTCTAGAATCTTAATTTTAGACCTTCCGCCTCATTTTGGGTGTTTATTTTCAAAAAATTTTAAACGAAAATGTCAAAAATTAGAAGCAAAATTGTAGAGGATGTAATTTTTGACATTTTCGTTTAAAAATTTTTGAATATAACCACGCAACATATTCTGCATATTACTTGCATATTTCAGCCTTTTTAACTGAATATTTTGACAGTTTTTGCTGCATAAACATCCGGTCTCTACTTATGTGTGATTTAAACAACATTTCAATCTTTAATAAAATTTTCCGGGGGTCGGATAGGCTAGGGGTTAGCATGCCAGCCTACTAACCAAACGGACCCGGGTTCGAATCCGACTCGAGGCATCCGGCTAAAACCGGTCCCCGGGGGGGAGGTAGAGACGAATTTAAAAAAAATAATTAGTATCGTAAATTGGCTTATGGCCGAAAAGCCAAAAAAAAATTAACCACAAAAATACAAGCTTTAACAGCTACATATCAGATAAACCTGAATCTATCCAGGATTAAACAAATTCATTTAATTACACTTGTTTTCTTGTTTACTTAATGTGTTGTAACAATATTAAGTTTTCACTTTTCATACACAAAAATAAACTAAAAACAACATAACAAAGCAACTATATATATATTAGGGCTAAATTAAGACCACAACAAACATTTTTATATTTAATGTTATATGTTTAAAGATAATTTTAAATACATACATTACATACATACAGCTAGAGAGCTACATTAGATATAAGTTTATTTTTTGGCAAATGACTTTGCTTAATGTGTTGTTAAACAAAATCATTTCAGACAATTAAGAATTAAAATATAAATTTTTTTTTTATTTATTTAAAATATTCATTATATAAAAGTAAATAAATATATAGATCGAACACTTGTTAGAGTTCTTAATAGAGATGTTATTTTTCCCCAACGGAGGCAGCCTCAATGTTTAGATCTATAATAAAAGCTAAAAATATCATTCTCTTCGCTTAAAACTTTGCTTCTTTATTGAAGCATAAGAAGACAATTTTAGGTTTCTATTTTTGTATTAGAAAATATATTAAGTTTAATTAAAAACACGAGTTTTTTTGGAATGATGTATTTTTTCAAAATTCTTTCATCATGGAATCATCACTTTGGAAGAACTACAATAATAATTGTTTAATGAAAAAATAGAATTTAAGAATTTATTTATTTATTAAAATATTGTTTCTGTATGGCCAACTATCCTCTTTAATATACAATTTTATAGAAGGCCTTTGAAATTACAAAACTTTAAATGTCATATCAAGATTCTTTTGGATATGTTCAGTTTTATATAAGGGCTTGTTTTTTTTTTATGAAAGTTAAGGACGTTCCATAATAAATCGATTTTCTTGCAATTCTTTTAAAACTTTGAATACACATATTTATAAGTGTCCTTTATACGAAAATTTTTTTTCAATAGTCATTGCGGCACTAAATTTGTAAATATTGACCATTGAAATTTGAATATTTAACATGCGAACCCTAGCCCGATTGATGTTAAAGCGACTGTTTCATTAAATAACAATCGTAATTTTCTTTAAATTATTTTGAAAAACTGAAAATCATTAACTGAAGATATAACAAATATTTTCCTGTTAAAATAATTGAATCAAGCGGTATTCGTTTTGTATGAAAAATGTTAAAAGTTAGGTACTTTTGATGGTTTTCATTTTTTTTCTCATGGCATGGCAAGCGAGAGATGGCGACTTGGCAACGTCGCACTAAAATCACTCAATTTTTTCATATCTAAAAAACTTCTGCTGGTGCATTTGAGATTTTTAGCTAATTCTCCCAACCTAACTATACTGTTCTCATCTGTTTTTTGTTTTGTGAAGTGTTTTTTTTTATTCTTTGTCTTTTAGCGTCGGTAAGAATGCAATGTTACTAGATCCAAGAAAAGACTCAGTGAAAATATTTTTGCCTTTCTGCGCATGTGAGAGTAGGGGAAAGAGCGAAGTGCATCTGAGCTATATTAGGGAACGTCCTTAAAGACAAGTGCTAAACTTGCTATTCGTACAATATGTACAGTGCTGTAATTAGGCATGAACAATAGGTTCACCTTCATACATAGCCCCCGCAAGGGGGGTCCAGATACACCCGTGGGTCCCGGACCCGGCCGTACCATTTTTTTGATGGGGGTATGTTAAAAAAAAAATATTTGTCAACTGTAAAAATTACTCTTTAATATTAATTTTTGAAGGGATAACTTCTTTTGACGCTCCTTGCACACTTTTTATTTTACTTGGGAGTAAATGGGATTGAGCCGTCACGCGTCACGCATCCCGCGTCACGGTTGGTACCAATTCAAAAAACAGATGGCGCTGCAGTATTAACTCTAAGCTCAAAATAATATCTTATATTTGAATTTTGGCGCTTATTTACATGTTATTTTCCTGGGCAGTAAATGGGATTGAGCCGTCACGAGTCAGGTCACGCGTCACGGTTGAGTTGTGGTTTAGTACCAGTTCAATTATTCTCGGAAAATATATTAATTATTCCTTTTCAAAAAATAATAAAATTATAAATGCCATATAAGTTATCACTTCTGTCGTGTGGTCTTAAGCACACACCCGAATTTTTTTTTATAAATTTCGCTTTCATTTACAGGTTTTCTAACAATTTATTAAATTAAGTAAGTAGTTAATATATCACCATATAATATAATAAGTTAATATATCACCATATAATTCAGTTTTAAGATTTTTAAGAATTTAAATTTTGTTTAAATCACAAATAATTAATTTTAACTATTTATTGAACACGAACAAATAATACAATAAAACCACGACGTTTCGATCGGCTTATTCTGCCATCGTTCTCAACATCGATTAATTATGTGTGATTTAAATAAAATTTCAACCCTTATTAAATTTAATAATCATAAAAAAATAATCCAAGCTTTAACAGGTACTTAGATATTTTTTTAATTAATTCAATATTCAGCTGTTTAAATTGCTCCTGTGCAATGCATATTCTCTAATTGTTTTTTTATTACAATCTTCTCCAAGTTCATCTGTTGACATCCCCTCAAGGCAGCCATTTGTCTGTCTCTCAATCTAAACAAGCTTTAAAATAAATCTCTCTCTCTGTTTTTAATTAATTTTTGATTTTATTTACCAACACTATTCTTTATCCTTTTTATTTTATCGTTTTAAAATTTTCTTTTTATAAGGTTTATTTTTAATTTATATTTTCTATTTATTCGAATCAACGAAACAGATAGAGAAATAAAATAGACTTAAAATTAAATGAAATATTTGATAATATGGTATAACTAGAGTTCTTTTTTTCTATCTCTTCAAGATATTGACTTGTCTTTCTTTTTTAACTTGCAAAAAGTTATAATTTTTATGGTCCAACATCTGTTGAAACAATTGAAAACAGCCCCCAAAACAGAAATGAAATTAAAACTTTTTGATTTAATACATGCAATTGATTTATTTTTTCTAATTAATTTCAAAAACTCATAAAAGAGACATAGATGACGGAAATTATACTTTTAAATTAAACAAAAAAAAAATCCTCTTGTTTGAATTGTTAGAGATTCTTTTTTTTTATCATACATTTTGATTCAATTGAATTATAAAATAAAAAAAATCTTAATAAAGAAATCATTAAGAGGTCCTAATGAAGATAAAATTAAAATAAAAACCTATATAATAAGTGCGAGTCGGACTCAAATATCAAGGGTTTCGTACCTCATACACATATATACTATGTCGATATAATATGTAATATAAATATGCAATCTTCTTCTTTAAGTGTCATATCAGGTCACCCTGCACCTCTCCACAAATACCTGTGGTGAGTGTGTTTAGCTGTTTTACACAAATATACGGGAACTACTTTTTAATGCCGGTTCCGAACGGCTAGTTTGGAGAGGTTGACTAGGCAATTATACTCTTGGTAGTTTGCCATTGGTTTCCAAGAGGAGGCCCCTGCAAATATCTGCCGAGACTAAGTCTCGAACCAGCTTAGTTCAGGACAGCGGCCCAACACTCGCCTCTAAATATGCAATACCAGGGCTTTTTTGTCATGATGTAGATGGGCATATTGGCACCTTTTTTTACAGTATTTTTAATTGAAGGAGACAATAAAAGACTGTGTCTTCTGCTGGAATTATAAATTTTTAATTTGTTTATAACAAATCAGCTCATAATCTCATTATATACTATCTAAATATAAATTAGAGCTAGAGCCTACACAAAATTTGGAAATACAAACAATAAATAACATAATTTTTATAATTTCTCTTAAATTCTAAATTTTGCGATGTTCGTTTTACACTGATTTTTTATTATCTAATTAGTTTTAGCTGTTTTTGAGATATTTCGAAAATATGAAACAATAAAAAAAAAATTTCAAACATGAATAAAATACCTCATTGTATTGTAAAGTAAAAAGGTGATGTGGACATCCACAGGACATTTCAGTTATGCAAGTTGCTTCTCTCGTATATTAAAATTGAATAAATATAAATTAATTTATTTTTGGTCTTGTAGAATTAAAATTTTAAATTAAAATGTTCAGAAATTAAAAATTTTTTCATTATTAATTTATTTCATTTATTTTTTCAGCATAAAAGCTTTATCTCAAAAGCTTAGTTTTTCCCCTTTTATAGATCCAATAAATTATCTATCTATCTATGTATCTTATACTTATTATAATCGGCTTGGGCGACGACGCCGACGTGATGTTTTTAATTTAAAAACCCACTAATAGTTCATGACATTTAAAATTTATTACAATTAGGAAATTTAAATTATTATTTTAAAACCGATTAATAATTTATCGAAAATATAATTTATTAAAATTAGGAATTTTAAATTATTATTTTAAAACCCCCTTCGGAGTTCAGAGGGCACAGCTCCCTGGCTAGTAAGATGCCCGCCGAAGGTGAGCTTCGCAGCTGTTTATTAATAATGGTTTTATTCAATATCTTATATAGAGAAAATGATGAATTAATAATTAAATTATTTAGTCCTTAAATGGTAATTAAAATTAGCCAGGAAAATGAGCATATGTACTCTTTATTTCCGGCCTTTATATATTATATATGACCTTTCAACACATCACTCACTCGTCTCTTAATGCAATACAAGTGAGAGAGGGCTCATCCAAATAGGCTATATATGGTACATATATTCATAGCCTATATATATATATATATATATTAGATAGGAGGCTTTATTATGAGATCCTCTTCACCTCTATACCTCACCTCGTCATACTCTCGAGATGATTGAAACGTATCGCGTGCGAAAATCCTATTTACTCAAGAGTGACATGTGACATCACCGAGAGAGCCATAATAAAGCCTGTCTGACCAGAGTTGTGCATATACCTCATTGGAGGAAATCGGGTAGGTATAGCACGTTGTTTTCAAAAAGGATTGCCATGATTGACTGCTAAAGGGGTTAAATTGAAAAGATTGTGTTTTGCTGAGGGTAGCAGAGTTCATAAAGAGATATCAATGAGGATTTCCTATGCTTGAGGCAAATTCTACGTAATATATATAATAAAATTTATATTAATATTATATTATTGGATATTACATATAATATATTTATTGGAATAGTTAAGAATTCTCCATGTGTCTCTTGACATTTTCTCGAAAAATATATTAATTATTTATATTTATTAATTCAGCTGTAACAAAACAATCAAAATTTTAAAGTCATTTTCAATTTTTTTCGATTTATTTTTTGTTTTTCGTCTAAAGTTAAGCCTATAATTTATATACTAGTACCTATATGTAATTAAAATTTTTGTGTATATTTATGATAAATAAAAAAGGCTTATTATTATTATTATTATTATTATATGTATATTGATTTTATTTGATTGGTTAATCTATAGGTATAAATGAACCCAAATATTTATTGTAATAATCAAGAAAATGATTAAAAATACAGAGGTTTCAGTAGGAATTATGCCTTTAACAATTTATAAATTGGTATAAATTCTTAAAGCTCTTTATTTAAATTTTAAAATTTTGATAAAGGGATTATTGGCAATTTTATGCAGTTTTTTTTTTTTAGAATTTTGGATTTAAATATCAATATTTTTATTTTTATTCCTGGATTTGGCCTTCGGACTTTTACACCTTAACCGCGAAAGCATAAATATTTTTGCTATTAAAGTACAAACGAACATTAGCTTTCTATTATCTATTAATAATACAAAAACAATTCACTTTTAGAAATATAAATATGGTGTGTTTAAAAAAAATTTCTTAAGAAACTTTTTATTAAATAATTATTTTAAATACTGAAATTTGTTCATACAATCAGAGGAAAATTAAGCCAAATCGATTTTTAAATTTTAATCGTTCTTTAAATTTTGCCGCCCTAGGCCTGGGCCTCATGGGCCTAAGCTTAAATGCACCAATCGATCAAAGTAGAGCCTTTCCGTCCCAAATCCCGACCAACCAACCCCAAGAAAAAACATTACTTATATAGGCCTGGGCGGCTCCCTCCAGCTGCCAGCCGACTGTTAACGGAGGAGAGGTGGCCCTCGGGGGAGGGGTTTGGGGTGGAGCAGCGCCCACCTGAATAATGTAAAAATGTTTATCATCCATCTTCTGGATGTTAACTAATAATGAGGTGATCTTACGAAAATAAAACATTATTTTTCATTATCGTTTCTTTATCTTATATAAGTTTATAATAAAATTATTAAAATAAATAAAATTGGTAATAAACTTATCTAGAATATTGCAGAGTTATTTATTAAAAAAAACTGAGATCTATACTTGGCTTCAGTGGGGTTTGGGGTGGAGCAGCGCCCACCTGAATAATGTAAAATGTTTATCATCCATCTCTGGATGTTAACTAATAATGAGGTGATCTTACGAAAATAAAACATTATTTTTCATTATCGTTTCTTTATCTTATATAAGTTTATAATAAAATTATTAAAATAAATAAAATTGGTAATAAACTTATCTAGAATATTGCAGAGTTATTTATTTAAAAAAAACTGCGATCTATACTTGTCTTCATTAACTCACTTAATTTATCATAAAATATGTTCATTTTACTAGACAGTAGCCATAATTAACGCACAGATGTTCACACTCGGAAATGGGATTCAAGAATGAACACAAACTCGACGGATGTTTGCAATGCTCCCGTTAACATGTTACAACCTGTCCGTCCTATTGTCGTTGCATCAGCTAATGTTCAGAACGCGTTGTGGCTTTTCTTGATAACCACAACGCGTAGTGGTCAAATATCATGAGACCCACGTCGCGAAATTCGTATTGTTGTCTTTTTGAGTTAGCCACAACACGTTCTGGCTATTTTTAAAAGTGCCATAACACAAATAACACGTTGTGGATGTTTTAAAGAGGCCACAACGCATTTTGGACGTTTTTTCGCTCAATAGGCTTTTTCGTTCTTTGAGCCTAACATATATATATATATGTATATATAACATTATAATATAATTTATTTTTTGAGACTATAGTTTTGAAGGTTTATCATCAGTTTTTTAATAATAAATATTTTATCTGTTTGCAATGAAGTACCCGATTGGATATAGAAAATTTGTTTTGCCGTTATAGCAAGCCAGCTAACAATTTTTTTATGTGGCTGGCTTGCTATAATAAACACATTTTTCTATATCTGTGGAGAGCGTACAGGGTCTTAACAAATTCTCCAATTTTTTAAATTATAATAAAAAAAAACGTATTTCCTGCCATGCACATCTTAACATGCCTCCGGATAGTAGAATATTAATATTGTTTTAAATCAATAGTAAATAAAAGTATTGCATTCGTCCCGAAAATTCGACTTTTCCAGAAATGGGTTTTTGTGGGTGTGTGTGGAATAATGGAATGTGACAGATTCGTAAAATTAAAATGAAAGATACATTCTGATATTCATGAACCATTTAGGACCAATTTGACTAACTAATTAGGGAATAAATCACAGACGAGAGAAGCGTGTATTTATGGTACTGTCAGATAATCCGAAAGGCTACAAAACAAGGACATAAAGGATCCGTCAAGTGATCTAGGTGCAATTTGCTTAAACTCAGTGGCCATGATAACAAAACATTAGACCAAATTATTATATCGATGAGTTTCTTAAAGCCTTACATCTGTATTCACTCTGAAGTTTATTTAATATAATTGACCTGTGCACAAATGTGTCTTTCTTACATTTCCAAAATTAAAGTAAAATAAGTAATTAAATAAAAATAAATATACTATATATCAATTAAAAAAATTTAAAGATTAAATTTAATAAGAAAAAATATTCCTTCATAACATAAATTTTTTTAGCAAAGGTGATAGTGTGACGTCACAATTCAAGGGGACTCAATGAAAATGTGACACAGAGAGGGGGTCTAAAAATCTTGAAATTCGTGTCACGTAATTTACGGATGGACCCTTATTATAAAAAAGCAGACAAAGTGCTATAGTCGAGAATCTAACTTCTATACTTGAGATATCAAATTTGTTCTTATTCGTGTTGATATAAGGTGAAAATGCGGAAACTAGTGAATTTTTTTCATAATTTTACATTAAGCCATTTTGGAAAGCCGACAGGTAAAATAATCACCTGGATAAAGTGAATTTAGTCACAAAAAATTTAGCTCTACTTAAAGAGATCTTTGGAAATATATGTATGTTTATCAAACTCAATGATAAAATTTTATTTTTTCTATTTTTGACCCTAAGAAAAATTCAACTCTCCTCAAAATAAGAGTCTCAGTCATTTTCGGTCCAAACTCGCATAAGAAATTACATTTCAATAAATTAAAAAACAAAAAAAAAAAAAATGAAAAATGAATCCGATAATCCGGCCGCCCGGCGAGCTGCACTGCCCGAAAATATTTGCATTTCTCTGAGTAATAGTTTAAGTTATAACAAACAGTAAAATGGTAATTCAATTGCTCTTAAGGACGTTCCTTAATAAATCGAAATTCTTGCAATCCTTTTAAAACTTTGAATACACATATTTATAAGTGTCCTTTATACGTAGAAATTTTTTTCAATAGTCTTTGCGGCACTAATTTGTAAATATTGACCATTGAAATTTGCATATTTAAAACGCGAACCATATCCCGATAAATGTTAAAGCGACTGTTTCATTAAATAAGAATTGTAATTTTCTTGATATTATTTTGAAAAACTGGGAATCATTAACTAAAGATATAACAAATATTTTCCTGTTAAAATAATTGTATAAAGCGGTATTCGTTTTATATGAAAAATGTTAAAAGTTTGGTACTTTTGATGGTTTTCATTTTTTCTCTCATGGCATGGCAAGTGAGAGATGGCGACTTGGCAACGTCGCACTAAAATCAGTAAATTTTCCCATATTTAAAAAACTTCTTCAGCTGGTACATTTGAGATTTTTAGCTAATTTACTCAACATATTTGTTCTCATCTGGAATTTTGCATTGAGCTGTTTCATGAAGTGTTTTTTTTTTTTTATTCTTTGTCTTTTAGCGTCGGTAAGAATGCAATGTTGCTAGATCCAAGAAACGACGCAGTGAAAATATTTTTGCCGAGCGAACTGCATCTGAGCTATATTAGGGAACGTCGTTAATGGATTCAATGTTTATTTCCGGTAAAAACTAGTATATATTCGCAAATTATTGAAGGATTCCATTCCCCATTTATTCTATACATATAATGAAAGAAACAAAGAACAAAGTGTATCATTTTTGAAAATCTGATTACGAATTAAATTTTAATTTTGCGGACTAGTAGTAAAACATTTTAGCTACTAATTTCATTGATTAAAAAGAATTGAAGTTCTAGTTTCCTTAAATCATAGAAGTGACATTTATTCGGTCTATTAAGAATCTAATTTAATGATATTAATTTAATAAGTAATAAAAAAAATAGATATCCACTAAAATAATTTGAAAAGGATTGATGATGATATCACTTGAAATAGTAAGAGGAAATTATCAATTTTCTTGTTCATTTTTTTATTTAATTTGCCAATAGATGATCCAAAGATCATTTGGCGAACATGTTATAATATACTTTGTTGGAAATGAAGCCCGTCAAATCGAGGATTCGTGTATTTGGGGTTTGACAAACGCAGCAGCTGGCATAGGCCTCGATTGAAGCACAAAAATAATCTGCCTATTTATTTTTAAATTCTATAGAGAAAAAAATTATATAAATGTCCACGGAAAGGAATAGAATCAGAAAGATAGTGAGGACGAGACGGCGCAAAAACTTTCAATATTTATAATGGCCTTGGCATGTTCAAAACACACTTGAACGACGAGGTTAAGCAACATGAGGAGTAGATCTAGAACATAGGGTTCATGAAACTGGAGTAAAAGTGAAATCTTGGAGGTATTGAAAACTCAATAAACATATAAATAAAATTAAGAAAGAATCTAAATTTAAGGAGGTTCGGGACTGTTTATCATTTTTATAAGAAAATTCTCAAATTTTTACCATCGAATAATTGATGCATTAAATATTTATTCCCGAAATTTGAAGTTGATCGTCTGTCTCATTACCGAGAAATAAATTATTGAAAATTGTCCTTTTAACATGGAAGTAAATGGACTGAGCTTTTAAAAGGGCTATAACTTCTATACAAATTATACCATTTTCAACAAATTTATACAGATCAATAATTCAACTATTATGAATCGAATGATATATTTTTCAATAGATTTGACAGTCTAGTTAATTAGTTATTCATAAATGTAAACATGTAAAAATAAAAAGTAGTTAGAATAGAATATGACAAAAGCCCTAGTAACTCTATTTGTTGAAATCGTTTTTGTAAGTTAAATACATGTTTTTATAATCAGAAAAATCGATATTCTATTTATTAATATTATCAAAACAAAGATTTTTATTCGAAATTAACCTCATTATTAACAAATTTTTTATTAAAAAATTTGTATGCAGACGTTGTCACTCAAAAGATTTTTTCGAAGATCAACAAGATAGATAAGCAGTCTCTGTTGATGGGAAAGCACAATGTGTAGACTTTTTTTTGTTCATTTGAAAATTTCCTGTTTACATATTCAATGGGTGAAAATTATCTATTCCGATCTCTTATGTCGAGCCATTAAATTTGGTTTCGGCTATAAATTTTTTGTTTTTAACTATTTAAAAAATACATATATAAACATTCAACATTTTTAATTAATATCAATTTTTATTGAAATTTTTTTGCACGTATCCTAATGAACCATATCTGAATATATGATTGATGTTTGCTTTTCCTGTTTTAATTGTATAGCAAGAGAGAACTTTTAGCGAGTATTTATTTTTCTGGTGTTGTTTTTAGCTCTGAGGGTTAGCGTCATCATTGATTTTTCCATGGCTTTTTGAACAACGCGAATTTAATTCACAGGTTTCTTGTGTAAGGTCAGTAAGCCTGAGTAAATTAGTCCAAAAGGGATGCATTCGTTGAATGCTCTTTATTAGATAATCTGACTTGAACATACTCATAAACTAAATGATCACGATAGGTTTTAAGGAGGGCCTTTCGCTCCAGTTGAGTCAAAAGAAGTGTAGTATCTAATATTTAATAAAATAAGTTAAAATACAAATGAAAAATAATAGAATTAAAAAATAAATAGTATGAAAGCCGTAAATGTTTGAAATAAAATCAATTAAAAAAATAATTAAATACAAAAGTTACTTTGATTTATTCAAATCAGCTGATATTAACTCTTGCATGATTTGGCAATGTGTTGTATTAATGTGGTTTATGTTTACATCCAAACATAGCATTTATCCGATTTATTATTAATTTTTTAAAATATTTATTAATTTTTTAAAATATTTATTAAAATATTTTTAAATTTTTTAAAATTTTTTAAATATTTTTAATTTTTTATTTAAAATATTTTAAAAATATTTTAAAAAATTAAAAAATATTTTAAAATTCCATATTCCATATATCATTTTTATTCATCATCATCATTGAGTATACAGTCCTAAGACTGGTTTGATGCAACAATCCGTCTCCACTCGACTCTGTCCCCCGCCAGCTGTTTGACCTCTCTAAATGTCTGGCATCCCATATCCACAATTATTTGGTTGAAATATTCTAATCTGGGTCTTCCCTTCCCCTTTTCTTTCCCACCTCCCCCTCCAAGATATCCCTAAGGAGTCCCCCATGTCTCAGTGTGTGCCCCATCATCTGACCTCTTCTCTTCTTCAGACTCTTCCACAAGGTTCTTCTTTCACCGATTCTTCCAAGAACTTCTTCATTTGTAATTTTATCCATCCATTTGATATTCATCATTCTTCTGTAGCACCACATTTCGAAAGCCTCTAATCTCTTTCTCTCCGCTTTTCTAATTGTCCAGGTTTCACACCCGTGCATGGCTATGCTCCATACATGTGTCTTCAATAGCAACTTCCTGTTTTCTAAGCTGATTGAGGAGGAGCATAGTATTTTTTGTTTTGAATTAAACCCCATTTTTGCTTGGGCAATTCTTGATTTAATTTCGTTTTTGCTCCTCCCATCCCATGTTATTTTACTTCCTAGGTAGCGGAATTCCTTAACTCCTTCTAGGTTTTCTTGGTTAATTTTGATGCATTCCTGTCTCGTTTGTTCTTTTTTTGTACATACTAGGACCTTGGTTTTATTCTTGTTTATTTTCATTTTGATTTCTTCTATTAGGATTTGGTTAATTCCATTCAAGGCGTCCTCTAATTCTTTTTTATTGCTTCCTAGAAGGGCAATGTCATCGGCAAATCTTAACATAGCGATCTTTTGACCTTGGATTTCGATACCTGTATCAATTTTGTCTTTTGAATTCTTTAATCGCTTCTTCTATGTATCATTTTTATTATTATTATTAAAATGTCAAAAATTACATCCTCTACAATTTTCCTTCTAATTTTTGATATTTTCGTTTAAAATTTTTTCAAAATAAATACACGAAATGAGACGGAAGGTCAAAAATGAAGATTCTAGATCTTTGAACCAAACTCAACCAAAATCAGTAAACTCTAGTTGCCATAAAGGTATACAGCGAAACACGTTTTAACTAGTAAGAACGCGTTTTTACTGCAATTTATATAATTATATTTTATATATGTTTATTTGCATCAAGCAGAGAACAACCTCATTGACTTCATTTTATGAACAAGATGCAAATTAGTGCCCAATTCTAGCCCTTTAGGTCAAAAAATTGATGACAAAAATTATAAAATCATCAGTTTGCGGAAAGCTTTCCCAAGTCTAAAAAGTTTTCACATTTCATTAAATTACTTATTAATATGATCTATATATCCATAATACTAATAATATGGAGTTGCTGAGCAAAACATGAAATCTGATCCCATTTATAGGTACTTATTAAAAGTTTATTCTATTGATTTTTCAGATCAGATCATTTAAATAAATTCACACCTGAATAATTGGTTATCTAGATCCACTGAATTTTCTGATTATAATTATTTATAATTATAATTAATAATTATTTTTAAATATATGTGAGAGGGCGGTTTCACCCCCTTCGCTAATAGGGGTGAAAATAACACACTTATTTATTCTTTATATATATATTTATTAACAAAAAGGGGGGGGGTAATACATTTTCGTGTCTAGGGGTCATCGTTAAACATCATAATACACATCGTTAATTAATACATCGTTTTGGTTACAAACATCTTTAAGCAAAGCCCGTATTCAACTGTAAACTATAAACTAGCACATCGACAAGCATGTCGTTTCAACCATGGCTCGTTTTCGACTAACTGGACTGCAGTTGCAACTCACCCTTGGCAGCCACACATATGCATACACGTACACATACACATACGAGCGGGGTGGGGTGCCATGTCAGCCGACCAGCCCTTGGGCAGAATGCTCGCTAAAAGAAAGAATGCGACCTTCACAGGGTACAAAGCCCAGACTGACATGTGGCAAACATATGTATGATCTTAAACAGAAATCAATATAACTCACTTTTAAATTAAATACTTAATTAAACAATTAATTTCCTACATATATATGATCTAAATTTATTCTCCTTTTTTTTACTTTCTTTTATTTGCGCATTTATTTTCTGTTAAATTACTTAGAGGGTTTAATTGAAAAATTACTATTATGTTCATTTTAATATAAATATGCGCTTTCGTATGTATACCTCTATGACAGATCAAAGCTACCCTACACAAATATAAAGAAGAAAAGTGAATGTTCTGAAAAAGTTTTAATTTAAAATCCAATGATAAAGTTGGGAGTTGAATGAAGAAAAGACTTTTCAAGAACGGGATAAAACCAGGCTTAAGAAATTATACACACTTGACTAAAGATTCAATTCACTCTTTCTAGAAATAAAATATCCGTCAGTCTATACTGCTTATTCATTTGATTTAATCAAAAGACTGAATAAATTTAATTTTTACTTCCATTTATAATAAATAGATAGAGTAAGAGGAAATATACCTATTCTTAAAAAATTTAATTTATTTTGATATATGAATGAACGAGAAAATTTTAACCATTTTCAAATTGTTTGAATTTGTGTATCGATTATTTCGATTAAAAATGACGGTGTGAATGAGCTCAAAATAGTCCATTTTTAGGTGTTTTTGTACCAGCTCAATTTTATTTAAATTCTTATGCGATTTGGAGCCATGTAAAGACACAACCTTAATTTTAAATATACCATATGTAAATAATAAATAATTTCAATAAACTCTTTTGATTATTTAATAATATAATTATTTATTAATAATAATTATTAATGAATATAGCTTTGGTCTGCTTAGTTAGGCCTGTGATATTGGCGCCCCGGGGCCCAATCAACTGGGAAAGCTGTTTACACATACCTAATATACTTGTATTATTAATTAATTTTTTTAAATTAATATATAATATAACACAATCGTATATTTATAGATATTAAATTTTAATAAGCTAGAAGATATTTTAATACTGTACAGACTGAATGGATTTGATCACTTGATGTATCCATAACAAATAATGCGTCCCTCATGCCGAGTGTCTTGAGTCAGAAACCTCGATAAACAGTCCAAAAAAATTAAAAATATCTAATAAAGTGAAATCATTTTATCAAAATTATCTATCAGGAGGTTCACAGTACCTTTTTAATATAAGAAAATAGCATTTTGATTAAGAATTTTGTAGTTAAAAGAAATTGTATGAAAAGTTTCAATTTCTTCTCTCCGAGAGCGAA